>JAVQKG010071726.1:0-10692 GCA_036025885.1 Hypseleotris bucephala
TGCAAGATAGAGGCTGTCAAATATATCCGACTCCCCAATTTCAATCCAAAATGGCCGACTTCCTGTTTGTCGTAGGGCGGGGCCATAATAATATTTTATGTTCAGCACGATGTGGAGAATCACTGTACCGAGTTTCATAGCTCTCCGACAAAGTAAATTTATCCAGAGTCCCATAGGGATCAACAACATGGTGGCGCTATAGAGGCATTTTATATTCGACTGTGATAATTTGCATATGTCCATTAAACAGACCCTTACCCGGGTCACTGTGCCAAACTTCATGAGATTTGGTTCACGTTCACTGGGAGTAATGGCTCCAATAAAATGCTCAAAATCAGCGTCTTCATCATATGCAACTGTCCACAAAGTTAGAAGAAGATGGGGCAAAAACTCTCTGAGTTATTGCATTTTGAAATGTAATCCTTAATTAATCAATTACTTAATTAATATTCATCCCAGAAATCCCCAAATCAATCCAGTTCGGCGTCTTTACTGTATCTAAGTATCTGCAAAGTTTGAAAGTGATCTGGCAATTCGTTTTTGAGTTATCGCGTTCACATGGCCAATCTGCGGACGCGGCTGCGGACGCGGATGAACATGATTCCATAATATCGCCGAACGCATTGCGTTCCGCCGATATATAATTTTAATACTTTATATCATCTGAATCATCTGTGAAAAAATGAGACTCTTAAGACATCATTTAGGATTCTTTTCAACAATGTTGAATTGTCAGGACTGTCAGGACACACAAATTTCACATACTTGGATAGTATGAAGGGTGGTCAGCTTTGTTTGGTAGCAATAATGATAATACATACCACTTATATACTGCTTTTCTAGACCCAAAAACGTTTTACAGTTCCATTATTCATTCACTCCACAGACACAATGATGGTGGTAAGCTACTTGTATATCCACAGCTGCCCTGGGGTACACTGACAGAGGCGTGGCTGCCAGTCTGCGCCTACTGCCCCTTCCAACCACCACCGAACACCAGTCACACAACCACATTTATTCATAGGTAGCATGGTGTCTTGCCCAGGCTACCCTCCGGTTGCAGGGTGAACACTTACTCACTGCTCCACTGTCACCCCAACTAGTAGTAATTTCAGCAACAGTGGACTTAAAGATGTCAGAAATATCACCTAATTTCTCTTTTTGTGTGTGTGCAGGAAGAGGGTATAAAGAGAACCCGTTTGGAGGAAGAGAAGAGGAAAGAAGTGACGTCTCATTTCCAGGTGACTCTGTACGACATCCAGGCACAGATGGAGCAGCACGATGAACGCAATGCCAGCCTCAGACAGGAGAACAGTGAGCTGGGCGAGAAGCTCAAGAAACTTTATGAACAGTACAAGCTGAGGGAAGAGGTGAGTGGGAATGTGTCAGTAAAGAAAGCACCACTTAATTTTGAGCAAGTTATACTGTGTAGTTGACTGTTATGGTTGTATTCTGCCAGCACATAGACAAGGTGGTGAAGCACAAAGACCTTCAACAGCAACTGGTTGATGCGAAGTTTCATCAGGCTCAGCAGCTTCTCAAAGAATCTGAAGATCGACATGAACGAGAGAGAGACTTTGTGAGTATCACAATATAACAACTGGACATAAAAGCACTCATTTCATACAGGTTTGGGTATTAGAAAATATCAAACACACTGCAAGTCTCAACATATAGATTTACAATAAAATGTAAGTTATAGGAGTGATGTTCAATACAGAATTTTATATATATAAAATGCTCGTATTTGAAACCCAATCAGTTAAATGAAATGTGAACACTTCATTTGTAGTAAAATGTGTATTTTTTTGTATATTTTTTAGATTTGTATTACTTTTTAATAGGACAGGTTTCTTTCTATAAATGTAAATGTACCTTTTTTTTCCAGCTGCTAAAAGAAGCGATGGAGTCTCAAAGAATGTGTGAGCTGATGAAGCAGCAGGAAGTCCACCTTAAACAGCAGGTATAACATTAAATCAAATATAATGCAATTAACATCCCAAATAATCTATCAGTGGTGTTTTAAATTGTGTCTTTGTTGTAGCTGTCATTGTATACCGAAAAGTTTGAGGAATTCCAGACCACTTTGTCCAAAAGCAATGAAGTTTTTACCACTTTTAAACAGGAGATGGAGAAGGTGAGATGTCAGTCTTATGTAAAGAAGGGCTTATGTATTGGCCTTTTTGGTAACATTGTTTTTTTTTTTGTGTAGATGACTAAAAAGATCAAAAAGTTGGAGAAGGAGACTACTATGTACCGTTCCAGATGGGAGAGCAGCAACAAGACTTTACTAGAGATGGCTGAGGAGGTAATCTTAGTGATAAAATAATAACTGTAATTTAATAGAAAACTTTGTTAGATGTTTATTATCATTATTTTATTCATAATTTTTCAAACTATAATAACTGCTACGGTATCAAAATAGACATAGCAGCATCTTTACTAAAACCAAACCAATTGACCTCAACAAAATACTCAAAAAAGTTGAGAGCTTACCTTCCTACTGTTTTTACATTTCACATTGTCAATAAATAGCCATATTTTAATATGTCTTCTTCCTATTTCAGTTTTACTTGTTTTCACCATTTTATCAACTTTGATGAATAGTTTGCCATTTCAAATATGAGCATTTTTCTCTTGAAGCTTTGCTACAATTTGATGCCAGAAAATATCTTTTACTCCTCACTTATTTTTTTCATTACAGAAATCTGTCCGAGACCGCGAGTTCGAGGCGCTTCAGGTCAAAGTCCAGAGGCTGGAGAAGTTAAGACGGGCTCTCAAAGTCGAACGCAACGAGCTCAACAAAAAGGTCCAGAATTTAAGCGGCGAGCCCAGTGAGGACCGCGAGCCCAACTCCCCCTCACCGCCTCCCACAGACTGTCTGCTTGAACCAGGCCTGAACGACATCGGCGCATGCTCCCACTCCTGCCACTGTGACCATACCACCAACGCAGACTCCCATCTCCCACCAGACACAAACATGGCGCCAGTCACTACCCAAGAATAAGGCTTTTCTCACCTCTTAACTCAACATTACCCTCTGCTGAATTGAGTTTGACATTAGGAAGGCAGATAGTTAAACCTAAATATGCTGTTCAGTCCACAGTCTTGGTCAGTTAGTTGCTTCTAAAATGTATAGCATATGTAGGGAAATTATTCAAAGAATGTTCATGTTTTGCTCAAATTTCTACAGCACAAGGTTTGTTGTTTTGACATGGTTTTATGTAGACGTTACTTTCATTTACATCCTATGGCTTAATTTGTGTGATGCTTAAGTTGCACACTGTAATAGTTAAAGAAAGGGTCAAATCAAAATTGTATATGTAATCAAATAATCATTCCAGCAGCAGCTATTACTACATTATTTGATTTTTTTTCATGGTGCAAACATTGTGTAGTTGCAGTTGCTCAGCTAAGATTGTCTCACATCTCTCACAATTGCTTATTTCTTATTTTCCTGCAAAAGAATGTTCACAGATCTCTATGCAAAGCTTGCCTATTTGTTTATGTTCTGTGGCAGCCAGCTGATGACGAGCACTTACACCATGAATGTATACATATCTAGCACCACTATACAGTATAACATATGTTTCCACAGAATATTTGTTGTAGAAATTGAATATTGTGCATTCCACAAGCACATAAAATACATAAATAAATTATAGCAAACACTTGATGTGAAGACAATTTGACATCCACTCCAAACCTTGTCACCTGCTTTTTGCCACATTCATAGCACATGTAATGTTCATAAAATGTTCTTCTTCCACTGTCCTGTAGAATTCTGTTTGTTCCTCCAGGCTCAATAGAATTACAGAGGTAAACTGACCATATGAAGGAACCAAAGATGTTTCCTTTTTTTGTTTGCAGTACTTTTATCAGTATATTTGTTGATAAATAAAAAAAATCAACTGTGTTGTGTGCGTATTGCATTGATCACTGAGAGATTTTTAGAAATAAAAATAAATTGAATATTTAATAATTAAATAATAATTGTGCAATAACGATATCACTGCATTATTCTGCCGTATCCAGTAGATGGCACACTTGCGATGTTGCTTTTGGAGATGCCGGAAGTACGTTGTTTTCCTTTTCCGCCTAGACCCGGCGCCTGCCGCACGAGTGTTCATCTTTTCTTGTTTTACGGAGGATTTACACTAATTATTGGGGCGATTGGTATCACCCGTCAAGAAAATGGTTTGTGTGACCTGTGTTTGAAGACACTTGTATGTTTTTGAAGCCGATATGTCGAGTTTTGGTAGTGAGGAGGCAAACAGGAGCTAGGCTCATAGGCTATGTGCTAGCGACGCACAATGCTGCCTTTTAGCATTGATGCTTGTTTTTAGTGTGGCAAAATTTATAGAGCTATATTCGGTACACCTCCTCGTGTGAGGACTGCTGTATGTTTGTTTAATAACGACATTACCCTTATGACATAATACAGTGTATATGTATTTAGTGGTGTCACTTCCAATTATACAAACCTAATGTAGCCGAGTACTAACTGACATCTGTTCACAGAAACCCATCCTGCTCCAGGGCCATGAGAGGTCCATCACTCAGATCAAGTACAACAGAGAGGGAGACCTGCTGTTCTCTGTCGCTAAAGATACAGTGAGTGTTTCAGTCATCTGTTTGTCATGTAGTGCACACGGTGGCCCTTGCCTCACATTATTGTCTGAATGTAGGTGGTCAATGTATGGTACTCTGTAAACGGTGAAAGGCTGGGGACATACAATGGACACACTGGAGCTGTGTGGTGTGTGGACTGTGACTGTATCCTTTTACACTAAAGTTCAAATACATTCAGTCTTTATACTGTGATGAACTGTAGCCCCTCTGCAGGAGATTTTGTGTTCCTTAACATTGTCTTTCCAAGGGGACACTAAAAATGTGTTGACAGGATCTGCAGACAACAGCTGCAGACTGTGGGATTGTGAGACTGGTAAGTTCAATTATTTCCTAAAGAGCAAAAGCATTTATTATAAAGTGTGTCAAACATAATCATAAAAGCACCTTTATTTTCCAGGTAAACAGATGGCTATACTGAACACAAACTCTGCTGTCAGAACGTGTGGCTTTGACTTCAGCGGCAACATCATCATGTTTTCCACAGACAAGCAGATGGGTTACCAGTGCTTTCTCAACTACTATGACCTGAGGGATCCACAGCAGATTGGTAAACAATACATTACATATAACTTATAATCACTTCATACATGTCATTGTTAAAAATCCTTTGACCACATAAACACTAACTTCAAATACTTTTTGATTGTGAAAATGAAGAGAGACTGTAACTCCCCACTTCCAAAATACTGAATACTTAATTTCTTATTTCTACGTTTATGTCTAATCTATCATAGTCTGTTTTTGTGTCAACATTTCTAACAAATCTGTTTTGCCTGTTTAGAGGACAACCAGCCATACCAGAGCATCCCTTGCAATGAATCAAAGATCACCAGTGCAGTGTGGGGACCTTTGGGAGAGTTTGTTATTGCAGGGCATGAGAATGGAGAGATCAACCAGTTCAGTGCAAAGGTAAGTCTCAATAACTAACCCAACTCACTAACATAACATAACATGACATCTTTATACCCAACCATACTAATATTCTTTTGCAAACAGTCTGGTGAAATCCTGAAGAAAGCCAAGGAGCACAGTCGACAGATCAATGACATACAGCTTTCAGTTGATCTCACCACGTTCATTAGTGCTTCAAAGGACAATACTGCAAAGGTACACAGTTTAGTAAATTGTATTTCTTTCGTGGTAAACTGACAAGAAATAAATTGCACATGTATTTTGTTTTCAGCTGTTTGACTCCACGTCATTGGATCACATTAAGACCTTCAAGACAGAAAGACCTGTTAACTCTGCTGCCATTTCTCCAATTATGGATCATGTGCGTAGCAAGCCAGCCTGATTGTTCTATTCTATTTAGGGTATAGTATGTTTTTGTTCTAACCTCTTATTTTTTTTCTATAATTCAGGTGGTGATGGGTGGTGGACAAGAAGCCATGGAGGTCACAACAACATCCACGAGGATCGGCAAGTTTGAGGCTAGGTAGGTGAAGGCTGACTTTGTTCAAACGTGTATGCAGTAAGTCTATTTAGATTGTGTGCTTGAATATTTGTTATTTTACATTTCTTAGATTTTTCCATGCGGCTTATGAAGAGGAGTTTGGCAGGGTGAAAGGTCATTTTGGTCCCATTAACTGTGTGGCTTTCCACCCAGATGGCAAGAGGTAAATGACACCTTGAGTTTTTTTCTTTCTTTTTTTTTCCTTAGAACCTGGAGTTTATATGGATATTTGGGGTGCTGTACAAAATAATTTTACACAATATGCAAGTATATATTTATTGTGAAATATTACACAATTACCTGAGTGTGCATAGACATCATTGACCATCATTTTATTAGCTTTTAAACAACAAGGATTTGCCACACAAGACACTTAAATAACAAATTGATTCCATCTATTTGGGCTATTTTTTGCCTAACAGCAACTGTTCTGCACAGAAACGGCAAATGTCTGCACAGTACTACATATGACCAAATGCAATGAAATATTCCTTCAAGAGAAAATGATCTTAAGGCATTTAGTAATATAGTTCTGTTGATAATAATTTAGTAAACCTTGGTCTTGCATTAAATATTTATTTCGAGATTGTCTCGTTTTCTCTATTTCTTCCACAGTTACAGCAGCGGAGGAGAGGATGGCTATGTCAGAATTCATTACTTCGACCCACAGTACTTTGACTTTGAGCTAGAGGCGTAGAACGACTGGCCTTTTAGCTTCAGTTAACACCGGACTGAGCCCTGACAAGAGGGATTTACAGAGCGCAGTTACATTTTACCAGCACCTCCTCTTTGATGATTCAGTTTCCTTTCCAAGAAGAGAAAAATAGGGGTGGCGGTTTTTATTATCAACTTGTAACGTCACATTGATAAACTGTCCAAGGTCTGATTAAATTGTCAGCCCCGGATCTGCTGGTATAACTGGATTTTAAACCCACAATCCCTCTTATTATTGAATTCTAAAACATGAAAGTTTGCTATTTTCTGATGTCATGAGACATTCCACTAGAAGTCATCATAAAGTTACGTATTCAAATAACTCTTGTGTCCTTGTCTGATGTTTAATACAAAATTATCTAGACAACTGTGGATCTTACTTTTTGGATTTTCACTTTTGCAAATTTATGGATCCAGCACACAAGCCTAATCTAACCTTGATGTCTTTCCCACTAACTTCATTAAACTCTCATTTCTACCCCAGCAAAAGGGGTTGCATTTCTGGCAGCGAAATGATTGAAAGAGAATCAGTCAAGTTCTATGTAAAACAGTGGCTTGTCTATACATGAATACTTGCTTACAAAAATACACAACATAAGTCAGTTTTCTTCATTTATTTTTTTTATTACAAATCATGTAATACACATTTCACAAAGACAACTTCAAAATGGAGGCCTTTATAGTAGCAGCTCCATTCATAATGGTACAAAACATCTAAAACAAGTCACTCAATACCCAACAGAAACCTCAGATTCACTCACACCAATCATACAAGGCTGGAGTAAACAAAAGAGGAACACACATTTAGAGGAAGACAGTCTCAATGGTCATACTGTACTTTTACAATTCTAAAATAAGTTACAAGTGACAGTTCAGTTGTGCCTCCGTAAAGGTAATAGAATATATACATGCTAAACGCAGGGTCATTTTCAACATGCGCATCACTGATAAAAACTGATCAAATCTAGATACCTGCAGGTTTAAGAGCCCCAAGACTAGTTTGGGGTACAATCCATATTGGTCTAAGAGCAAACCTGGCGCACACAGCAGCACAAGAGGGTTGAGTTATACTGCTAAAAGCGAAGTGAACGATGTTTGCCATTAAGAACACATGATCAAACAGGAGTACAAAAGACGTAGAAGAATAGTGGGACAGTGAAGATATCAAGTTCACTCAGGTTGATTTCAGGTTGTCTTTACTTCCTCTTTTGGTCTGAAACACAAAGACACATTATGACTTATTATAATAATCAATTTTACAGGGATATACATTCTTTTTTACAGGTACACAAAAATCTAGTAGACTGGACTATAGTTGATAGGAGAGTAGAAGTATAGTACAACAAAACATTTTTTATGTCTCCCTTAAAAGTAAATAAATAATTAAACTTTGAACTTCAGCTATCACTTACCCAGATGTGTCCATTTTTTCCTCCTCCTTCTCCTCCTCTTTTACATCTAAACAATTCAATGAGATGAAGACCATTAACATGACACAGTCTTCATTCATAAATTGTTCTTTTATCTAATATAACCTCACCTTTCTTTTCCTCTCCCTCCTTCTCTTCCTCCTTCTTCACTCGCTTTGCCTTCTTGTGATTGGCAGCGTTCCTCCGGCCTCCTCCCTGTCCCTCTGCTTCATCTTCAGAGTCAGAGAACTCCTCTTCACAGGCTATCCTCTTGTCGTGGGCTCGAACTGAAATACAAGAAACATGCTCTTATCTGTAATTCTTTACACTTCATATATTGATTTGAGTGTAGTGCCTACTAGAAACACGTTTGTCTGGGTCCTCCTGCTCCTCCTCATCTCCACTGTCTGGGTGGGGGGCGTCCTCTGGGATGGCCTGCATCTGGACGCCGGGTGCATGAGGGAGCATGCGTAGGTTTTCAAACAGCCTCTGCTTTATCTTCTCCAGGTATTCGTTGGTGTTCTGGTTGGTCATGTTGGACGGGCTTATGTGCAGTTTGAAGTCAGGCCCAAAGTACTCAAAGTAATCATTGTATGGCAGTTCGTTGGGTATGGAGGAGTCCAGGGCCACAGCGGTTTCATAAGTCCAGCAGCGGGCCACGTTACGAATGGTATAACCACCTCCACCGAGCATCAGCAAAGGAAGGTTGAAACTTTTGATGTATTCCACACATTTGGCATGACCTACAACAACAAGAGCATGTATAAAACCAACCATCCTGGTACATAATGTTCATAAAACTTGGCAGAGTCAGACCTTTGATGGTCAGGTTGAAACAGCCCAGTCGGTCTCCAGAAAGGGAATCTGCCCCACACTGAAGAACTACAGCACTAGGTTGGTACATCTCCATCACTTTGGCCATGATCTGGTAACATAAAAATGTAAATTAATACAATGTGATTGCTTTGATATAATATATTTAACACTCCAAATGTAAAAAATGGGATGTTAATTGCAAAACAAATTGACAACAACTTCAGGTAAATGAATCACACTTACTGGTTTAAAGATGGCTTCATAAGACTCATCATCAATGCCGTCCCTTAGAGGATAATTAACAGCATAGTACTTCCCTTTTCCAGCACCAATATCCTGGACACACGGAAATTTTCACATATAGTATACTGCACATTGAACCAGTCATATTTACAAAGTACAATACAAGAAACCAACCCTCAAGTCCCCTGTGCCAGGGAAGTACTCCCCGTATTTGTGAAAAGACACAGTCATGACTCGGTCTGTTGTGTAGAAGGCCTCCTCCACTCCATCACCGTGGTGAATGTCAATATCTATGTACAACACTCTCTGATGATATCTACAAACAAGACATTAGTCAGCGGTTTAGTTTAATCAATTAAAATAGCAGCCATACAATTGTTTGCAGGCCCAAGTTCAGTGCAATTTGAAGAAATACAGGAGAAATCACTTACTTAAGCAGCTCTAGGATGGCCAGCACAATGTCATTGACATAGCAAAACCCAGAGGCCTCTGATTTCTTGGCGTGATGAAGTCCACCAGCCCAGTTGATGGCAATGTCTGTCTGCTGCTTGTTCAGCTTCACAGCACCAGCTAAAGGACAAACGGTAAAGATGTGAAATTGACTGTGACATATTCTAGATATTCTTGCCATTAGCACTGTTGCATTTCAGTGTCATGCCACAGCAAAATAGAAACTAACATACCAACAGAGCCACCTGTTGACAGCTGGCAGAACTCAAAGAGTCCATCAAACACAGGACAATCCTCCCCAACATTAACTGTGGAGAAAGCAAAACAACATTATTTGACATCCAAAATTACTTACGTTATATTAAGCAAAGCCAAATAGAATAAAAAAGTTCTTACATCTTTGCATCTGTTTGCTATATTCAGACATGTTATCCGGTCGAATGGACCGTAGGAACTTAATGTAGTCATCACTGTGGTATTTTGTCATCTCTTCACCACTAGCTTTGTGTGGTCTCTAGAAACAGACAGAAACACCAGTGTTGTTACATAGCTATTGTACATGTTCAACAGACCAAAAATCTAGGGTCACAACAACAGGCCCAATTCTAAATGGGACTAAACTCTCTTGCAACGTGCATTCAGAGTGGTAGGACTCACATAGATCTCCATTTTCCTGTACAGCCCATAGTTAAGGAGGAGGTTGTGCGTCATGCGGATTCTGTGGGGCTTCATGGGATGGCCCTGGCCGTAGTAGTAGTTTCCTACATCACCTACAATCGAAAGATTGGAAATAATATCGTTATACAATGTCACAATCAATATCGGTGCCGATCAATTGGAAATATGTATGATAAACAATACCCACATAGCAAGCACAGTCGGGCCAACTCTGGCTGAGTTACGGCAGTGTTGGCTGAGTTCCGGATCGGCGGAAGCACTGCCTCCCTTAAATGGGCCGACACAGGCACGCAGTAG
>JAVQKG010071730.1:0-17251 GCA_036025885.1 Hypseleotris bucephala
AGCGCTTCCTCACCGTTCTCACAGAGGTCTCCCGTTGGATAAAACCGGTGACATTAAAAAGCACACAATAGTGGTCAGACACAGCCAGGTCTACAACAGAGGACACACTCGCAGACAAGCCATAAGTAATGACCAGGTCTAGAGTGTGTCCTCTGTTGTGAGTTGGCTGTGTGACGTGTTGGGTAAAATCCATAAAATGTAGCATATCTAAAAATTCCCTTGAAAGAGGGTCTAAAATGTTATCTATGTGTAGGTTAAAATCACCGGTTAAAATAATCTTATTATAGGTACTGTGTATGATTGATAAAAACTCTGCAAATTCACTAATAAAAGCAGCGCATTTCTTAGGGGGTCTATAGATTGTTACAGACAAGATTGGTGGGCTGCTAAAAACAATTGCGCGGTGTTCTTTTTTTTTTAACAGCCAGCTTGCCACACAGTTGTACATATCATTACAATGTTTATAAAAAACCCTTTTTGAAAATACTTGCACTTGCTGGGGGGCAGTGGTACATATTTAGTCTGGCAGGTCAAAAGTTCTCTAAACAAGCATTAGCAGTGGTCAGGGAAGTCAAAAGAGCAGCTAGCCAACATGGCAGACAGCAACCCCCAGACAAAGTTCACCATTTATCTCAGAGGTTTTCTGCACTGAGGTCAGGAATTCCTAAAACACTACCATATATTTGACCATAGGCTTGAATCTCAGCTGTAAACAAAGGTTATGTTTGTCTTTTAGGAGCACAAAAAGATGATTTTTAAACTCTATAGAGCAACCAGGCCAGGCCGCAGCGTGGTCAGATGGTCAGTGTCAGCCGGGCTTTTGTTAGGCCTGCATTGTATCTGTGCATTGAATGGGAAAACAACAAAGGAATCAAATAAATCATTCAAATACAGAATACCCCCAAAGCTTCCACATCTGACTCCTTAGTCATTGTCGGCACAATGCCCAGTGACTGGCCACAAAGGGGGAGGGGCCAGGATAATTAGGTCACTTCATGATTGCATTGCTCAAATGACAGATTAATGTCATAGTGGTTAAACATTTCATCATCATGGTGACATCAGTGGAGAGGATTGATTCAGAGCCTATACCAGTGGTCTAAAGCATGAAGCACGTAGGATCTTTATTGAAATTTAACTGAACAATGTTTGTGGTGGAGTATATTAGTACATACTGGCCATTTTATTAGATAGACAAAGTGACAGAGGTGTGGTATTCTGCTGCTAGGCCACCTGCTTCATAGCTTCAAGTTCATCTTGTGTAATCTGAGATGGTGTTCTATAGACACTGATGTAATGATGCCTATGTAAGCTAATGGTGCCTTTCTGGTGCAATCGACAAAGCACTTTCATCCCAAATTATGATCACAGGATATTTTTGGACCATTACCTGTAATTCCATGACACATTTTTTCCCCCAAAGTCAGGTCTCCATCGCTATTCTAGATTTGAACTTCAGCAGGTGTCTCTTGAACTCTTTATGCCTAAAGTCAGACGCTGTTGTTGCCATGTGATTTGATCATTAGATACCTGCATGCAATCTATTACCAACCAAATAAAGTACCCAGTAAATGTATATAGAAATGGTTCAGCAAATGAATAAGGTGTGATTTATTTACCCAGCCATTCAATTTAAATCAATCCACTTATAGACTCAAATATACACACTGTGCTTTATTTGCAAGTGTGTGCTGTGTATTGGCCTGTTTGAAAATATCTGTAACCTTTTTATTGCCCATAGTCCCATAACTCCAACCCTGGCTGTGAGATATTTGTACACACAGTGACCGCAGTACTGAGGGGTTATGGAATAACAAGGAGCTCCATGCATTATTAATGGGCTCTGCTGTGAATCTGTTCAGAATAATAACAGCCATTTCCCAGACCCTCATTACTGTGTGTTTTTAAAGCATGTGTTTAGTATCCATGGATACCAACATGCTCTCAGTCTCTCTTCCTCTTTTTCAATGCATTAAGATTCAAGTCAGGTGTGCCACTTGCTGTTTTTAATTTTCATTTTATCATAAACAGAGGCGGGTAGTAATAAGTTGCATTTACTCTTACATTTACTTGAGTAATCTTTCTGAAGAAATTGTACTAGCCTTTTAAATGCACAAAACTTACTTTTACTTGATATTTTGAAGTAACAGTACTCCTGCTGAAGTAAGAGTTAGAGTGAGAGAAATGTACCATTTTGGTCATTACCTAGGTATAGATTTAGGTAGTATGTAGTGTGCCTTCATAATAAGCACTTCTTCAAGGCTGTTGCTTGTGCTTGTTTGCAGTTTTGCAGTGGACCTTTTCATTCTGGCTTCTGACGAGACAGATGCTACAATTAATCACCATAGCAGAGAAATGGGCATCATTCACATGCACACAGCTAGCACACACACACATGCTAACCTAGCCTTGATACAAATTACAAATGACTGACTAAAATGGACTAAATGAAAAAAAGAAACATGATTTAAGTGCTATCATAGATGAGCACTTAAAGTTTACATCTCCAGTAATTTGGAGCAAACATTAACTCATGTTTAAATGTTTCAGCAGCCTTGAAAGAAAGGGTCTTTTTTTCTGACTGGTGGATTCACAGTGTTTTGTGAAGATATGATAATTATTGTTTGCCTGCCTCCCTGCCCCCTCTCAACCATATTATTCAGGGAGAGCTCAACAAACCCCTGGGGATGTCTTGGAAATGAAGTGATTTGGAAGATAGTAAAAAAGGTAGAATCCAGAGCACTAGTGTGTGAGAAAGGGGACTGTTATAGAGGCAAGTTCTAGCGACATACTGACCTTGTCTGGTATCAGACATAAACAAAGATTTCATACAGGTTTCAAATGGCTTTCTTGTCTTTTTTAACAGGTCACAAGAAGAAGCTACAGCCTCGCGCTACACTGTTGTCACATCCACACTTTTTGGTTTATTTTGCGCTGGTTAATCCCGCCCTGTTTGTGCTCTCTGCAGCAGCATTTCCAGACAGTCCTATGGATTGAATAGATAGAGAACGAGTCAGGCTAGCCAGGCTAGCCATAACAAAAATATAATACCAACAAAAATAACTGTACAGCTCCACAATGTGCCTCTGTGGAATGTACGGAAAACCTTTATTTTATATTTTAATATAAACATGGAGTGATAAATGAAATTTATGGATCTCACACAGACAAAAGAACTGTAAAAAAAATAATAAAGACATTTTACAATAAATAGTTGTGATTCATTTTTAATTTTGAACAGAGACACAAAGAAATATATAATACTTCATACAAAATTATGGCTACTATCATATTAGTGATGGAATGTTCCTGGATAAGTCTCCATAGGCGAGCAAACTCATTAAATGTAAGTTACTGTTTCTATTGTGAGCTGAAAACAAGTCCAAGTCCATAACAAGATGCATTTATTCTATGCACCATTTCCAAAGCAGTAGGTTTGTAGGCAAATAAACAAAATTAATTGCTTCTATTGTAACTCATAAAAAAAGTATAAAAGAGCAGAAATGCACTATGTGAAATAGCAATCCACAGGTCGTTAACAATGTTTTAATTAAAGCCTCACATATTAAAACTTTACAACAGGTGATATGAAAAATGTACAACTTTTTCTTCTTTAGGGACTTTTGTACAGCTGGCAAAAATACCTCCAATGCCCTTTAAATCGGCTTTGGCAGTGCAACAAACTGGCTCTGCTAAGTTCTTTTAAAAACAATTATGCTACCAAGAAGCAGTAAAAATACATCAATCACTACAAGTACTTGCCTTGATCCTGAATTTTGTATTTAGCATAAAATATCCCCTTTGTTACACAAAATAAAAACATAATTTAATTGTTAAACATCTCAAGAAGACGGGTTTGGGGTTGCCAGTTCCTCACATTTGTGTGACTCAAGTCCAGGGTACATTAGTGGATAAAGGAGGTCCCTTTCCCTGCCACTCTATATATTAAACATGTACAGCAGATTACAGCTACAGTTTGATGATGGTGGCATCAATGATTCATAGCAACTTCTGTCTGTCTGCAACCTCAGTCTGTTCAGTCTTTCATCCAAAATACAGGATTCAGAACCTTCCTCTTACTCTTGGAGACAGAGCCTGATTTCAGTGTGTTTAAATATCAATGGCCTTCTACTGTACTTACAAGCCTCTGATAGTTTGAACACACTGTTCCAAGCCTTTAATGAACAAATCTATGAATGCAATGAATACAAGTGACAGGTTGGACCAATGAAAGTCTTGGTTTATACTGGCCAGTGTTTGACCACAGACTGACAAGTGATTTACTGGTTTCCAGCAAGTCATTCAGTCCACAGCAAGAGAAGATAAATCCTTTTGTTGCATTCAAAATGTCCGCCAGCTCTGCTAGACTGTCAACTCTGGCCTCATAAATAAAGCTTTATTGTTAAATAAAACAGTGAAAGACACACGTCTTTCAACATAGTGTGTGCTCAGTCAGTTTGGAGTCCACTAACTGAACAACCACAAAAACAAACAACTGCTCAGCACTGGCCCTAACAGGCTTCAGTCAATGTTCTGCCTATTTTATAGACAAACCCAACTACCCTCTGTACATGAGTGCATTTCTGTCCAGAATATAGCCTGTATATAGATAGAGCGACATAAGAATTGTGAAATTGTCAGTATGATCACTTCTAGAGTTAACTGTAGTACATGTCAGAAATGCTTCATGTTTTACCTTTTGGCAAAAAGTAAAAACAAAAAATAAAACTACATATCCATTACATTTGTCATATGGCTTTTCGTATTTGATTTCACAAATTATGTAATTGAAAATTATTGTTGTCACAGGTTTCATAATGAATCACCAGGCTGGTTTAAATAATGGTTTGCTCCACCTATATACACTCTATAGTCCAGAACAATAAGCAGTTCTTTGTAACATTCTGTATCTTTTACACACTTCTTAAGTGCAACTTTAAAAAGCAACATGGACAGATGCTTTTAGTCTCTTGTGGTCTTTGCCAATGGATCCTTTGGGCTCAGTAGATGCTGACCTGGGACAGAACCTGGGCGTGGGCCTGTATTTGGGATGGGTGCGGTTGCTGTTGTGGAGTGGGCTGTGGGCTGCTGAGCGGGGCGGAGTGGGGTGTCCCAGGTGAGTGGTGTGGGGGGGAGTGGGGCGTACACTGGGCCTGGTGCTGGAGGTGTTGGAGCTGCTGCTGGTGGAAGTGGTTTGGGTGGTGCAGGCTCTGCTGGTGGTGCAGGTGCTGCTGTTGAAGCTGCTGCTGAAGGTGGTGCTGGAAGTGCTGCTGCTGCATCTGCTGCTGGATCTGCTGCTGGTGCATCTGCTGCTGATGCATCTGCATAGGGGGGCTCATCTGGGACACGCTCTGGGACTGGCCCCCGACCATGGGCCCTCCTGCACCCATCTGACCCAGCATCTGGGGCGGCATTCCAGAACTCATGTTCTGATGAGACACTGTGACCGAGGTGACAATCTGACTGCCCCCTAGTCTCATCTGCAGAGGTTTGGGGGCGATGGCACGTGGGATAGCCTGCTGAAGTGCTTGTGAGGCAGAGGGCATGGAGGGGTGCTGGTTTAAGGGAGAGGGAAGCACCAGTCCTGGGGACAAGCTTGTGGAGGCCAGGGTTTGTTGAACCGTTCGGATAGTCTGAGCTTCAGCTGATTCTGCTGCAGCCTGCATCAAACAACAGAACATATTCATGTTCAAATTCTTCAAACAACTTTAAAACTTGTTCCTTAGAGTACAAATCTCTTGCACACCTGCTCAAACTATAATACAACACATGTAAACGGAATGAAACAAACTTTGTCAAATTAAAAAATTTTTCATGTGAAAAGATGAACATTTTCTCACCTTGGAAACAAGGCTGGCTCGGTACGCTGCGAGGGCCTTTAAATATTCCTTCTTGGCTGCTTCAGTTTTGCTTTTGTAAACCTGGAACAGCCAAAAATATCAATGTAAATTCCAGTACCATACATTTCTTGCCTATTACTATATGAACAAATCCAAATATATGGCACTGTTTGAGATGTACCTGCTTCTGCTCCTCTCCCAGACCATCCCACATTGAAGCAACAATCTTGGACACCTCTCCGAATGTTGCATTGGGATTCTGGCCTTTGATCGCTGCCTGAGTGTCTCTGAAGAAAAGAGCATATGCTGACACAGGCTTCTGTGGTTCATTGGGGTCCTTCTTCTTTTTCTTTTTGGGAGTTTTGGGCTTCTTTGAAGGGTCAAAGGGCGCTGGACGCTTTTCTCCAATCACCTACAATCATATATTATATATTAACAATCTGAAAGAATGCACTATTTCAAAGGAACTGCTGTGTGGAGTACTTTTCTTACCCTGTTGGTATCATCTTGGTCATCTTCATTGATAGAGCTGGATGGAGATGGTGTGGCTGACTTGCTGGCCGGAGGTGAAGGGGAAGTATGGGCGATGTTGGGTCCTGCCATGTTTAAACTCAGCTGCCCGTTGAGCTGGGACTGGTTAATGGTGGACAGTTGATTCCTTTGCATCATACCATTGTGACCATTCATGTTGATAATGGACTTCATCACCATAGCAGGGTTATGTGGGTAATGCCGCATATGGCCTGCTCCCATATTCTGTAGAGAAACAGAAGTGAATGTGAGAAATAGCATAATCAACGGAGTGGGAGATAACAGTTAAAAAAAAATCAACCATGCCTTGAAATACAGCATTTGTTTCTTTAAAAACACCTGCTGTTCTGTATTAACACTGACAGAGAGCCTTTGCAGCACAAACTTGCACCTTGAATGGTCTCTGCGCTCTCTATGCCACCCTGTTGTATGAAGCAGTATCCTTTTACCAGAGTGAAAATGGGGTCATTGGAGTCTGTGGATTGTTATGTGGCAGATCACATGTCACCTTGTCCTGGGTCTTCATGTCTCTATTACAACAGGCCATGATAAATTATCTCTCCACACTCGAGGAACCATCTTTTATTATGGTCATTTAAATAATCAACACTATCTAAATGTGTCACTGTTACTGTATGTGTTTATTGAAATGTTGTGAAAATAAAACTATAAAGATGCCAAGTTATAAAAGTAAAGAGTAAAGTATCTGTCTTTTGCTCAGTCAAAAATATATCATAATGTTATTGTCAGATTGCGTTCTTGGCCTGAATGAGTTAACTGTTCTCTATGATTGCTTTGGCTAACTGTGAATTGCCATGCTAAAACTAGAAAACTCACACTTGGACTAGCTACACCTTAAAATGCAAAATGTTGTCAAAGGGCCACAATTCAAACATCACGACAATCCAGAAAAAGTCAGGGAAAAAGTCCTTAATGCAGTATCCTAGTACAACATATTACATGAAGTGGCTGAACATTCTGAGCTGACATGTCATCTCAATAACATTTTAAAATGCAACACTTTCTTTTCCCCAGTAAAACATTTGGTCTTATGAAACGTTGAGTCATTGTGCTAGCATTGATTGTGCGGAGGATGCAATTACCAAGCCTCACTAGCTCCCCAAAGAGAAGACTGGTCAGAGAGCCAACAGAGATGGTGCTACAATAAAGGTATAGGTGGGATAGAAATGTAGACATATTTTATAAGACTTATTATGAAGAACAAGACACTTTACAGTATAAGTACATCATGTGACCAAATGACTGATTTCCATATGGGGTGATTGCAATCCTCCAATTACTAATTGTAAGGTCTTAAAATCTATGCATTTATTTCCTCACCAAGTACGACCTCGATAAATATACATACTAAACTAGTCCTAAACAACACGTAACTAGGACATTATTAGAGTTAAACCAGGGCTAAACCAGTATTAAGCTAAAACAAAGCCCAGACTAACCCAGAACTTGAACTGCAACAAACTCTGGAGTACCACTAAAAAGCACCCATGTACCATCAATGATACATGTACCACAATTTGAGAACCACTGAAGTAGGGGATAAAATTACAAAGTGTTGCCAGCTCCCCAGAGAGAAGACTGATCAGAGGGCCAGTAGAACTGACATGTAACAGGGGGAAGGCAATGTGAAGACAATAGAAAAAAGTGATTTGTTCTCCCTGGGTACATCCATCTAGTATTCAGCAGCAGGGACTCAATCTCTCCCCAACATCAACACATCATAAACCCACACACCTGGCTTTATTGAAAGAACCTTATGAATGCCTTTCTTCAAAAACAATATTGTAACACCATTTCAAACCGGAAACACATTTCATCTACAACCCATTTCTTTCTCATATATACCTTGTCCTGGGGCTTATCATACAACCTGTAGTGTGAGTGATTTCTATTTACATGTGCATGGGAGATTGTGCAAGGCAGAGACATATTGTTACAAGACTTAATATGAAGAAGAGTTTTATCATAAGGCTATGATAATAAACAGCGCTTGTGACCAAATGACTGATTTCCATATGTACAGCCCGCCGTTTTCATTGCGAGGAACAAAGTGGCTCGCTGCGAACATCAAAGACACGCACACTAGGCTCATTAGCAGTGGCCATCTGTACAATAACACTTTTGTTCAATTTCAGTGATGGCATTTTTGACTTGGAGCAATGACCCGTTCTACCATTTGTTTGGAATATGGTGATTTTCCTCTAAATGGGCTTTCAGATGTTGCATTGATGACCACAGTTAAAGACCTGACACATAATCATATAAATGAATGCTGGATGTCTTCATTCATTTGTTGCGCATCATCAGTTTGCAGGTGGGGAAAAAGAGCTAATTTAAAGGGGAACAATGCAACTAACTCTACAGAGCTCTACCTACAGTTTGAGTTGGTCAAAATCTGCTTGATCTGCGTTGAGTCAACATATAAAACGTTATTCTGTAAAAGCCTTTTTGCAATAAGGGGTGAAGGAAGCTTCATTCAACTCATTTAGTAATACAATTGACTTCAAAGCTGTGTAATTAAGGTAAAACATGCATTATTGTGTTTTATAGGAGTAGAAAATTTGTATTTAAAACATGTGAAGTTAGCAACCTTTAGCAAGATAGAAAAAAAGTAAATCATCTTAAAGAAAAACGGTTGGATTGATTGTGAGTATAAGAAGTTGTCTGTTTATTTATCTCGCTCTACCGGTTCATTTGCATTTTGATTGCTTTATTGTCAGAAGTCACAGGCACAAATCTCACTAGATATTTTGATAGTCATCATAAAGTCCTTATCTCAAGTATGCAGTGGCCAGATGTGTCTTCTTCAGCTAGGTTGGTGTCTATCTAAACAGTTGTAGTTTGTACTGTACCTTGTATCCTCTGTTTAAAAAGGCCTCTGAGCATTCTGATAATTTGTTTTGAATGTTAACACCGACATACTTATTACAATATAGCACTTCACATTGTTGAGCCACATTATGGAAAACCACTAGTGAGAAAGTGTGAAAAGACCTTTGCACAATAAAGATACACAGAGGCTGGGCTAAAACATATTATGCATTCACCAAGTGTGCCGATAAACATCTCAACACCAATGTCAATGAAAACAGGGCCCGGTCTGTTTTTAAAGATATTGGAAATCAGAATTAAAGGGGAATTTATAATAAACAGTGCTATGCTGTGTACTAAGCTGTAACAGGCTGAAAAGAATGTTAACAAGTTCAATTTCCATTCAATCAATGCCAGGGCTCTTGGAAATGTTCCATGGCAGGAGAGGGGTAAAATCATCTATATGGTAATTATTAGGACTTTCGCCAGCATGAAAGGTCATTCCTATTAAAGATAGTTTATCAGCGCTCTGCACATATTCCTTTACTCGAAGTCCAAAAGCTTTTTTTATTTTATTTTTTTCCACCATTTTCAAGCAACAACATGCCGAAGTCCATGCTTAAGCCAAATGGAAAAAATACGATTCTGAATGACGGTAAAGGCTATAATGGCGAAAAGATTGCTTTTTTTCACACATGGTTCTCCAGATCTGTTTCTAAATTTCAAACCTCTAACTCAGACTTTAAAGGGTTCATATTATGCCTTTTCAGTCTTCTTGAATTTATATCATATACACTTTAGCATTTTTCATTTTATGTCATATCTTAATTTTTTTTATCGTAAGTAACATGTTTTTAGTAGCAGTTGCCCTTTCCCATATGAAAAAGTTCAGACTAGGTTCTTGTCATTTAAGATCTTCTTTCCCTTGGCCACACTCACTTCAAAAGTGAAATCAAGAATTTTCAGCTCCTGAGAAGGTTTGCGCCAAAACATTACTTGATCATATATAAAACTAAGTACAACTCAAGTATGTTGCTGACATGAAAGAACACAATATAACAAGGTATAAAGCACAGTTAAGTTTAAAACAAATCTTCACAAAAACACACCTTAAACATATACTATTTCACGCCAACCCTGTCCTGGCTACTACACTGAAAAAAGTAAAACGGTGCTTCTCCTAAATTGTACAGTAATCATTTACAAGCAAAATCTGTTGTCTTAAGTTTATTTGAGAAGACCAGTCCAACTAAATGATTTGCATTAAACTCACATGGACTATGACACATTTCACAAAACTGGTGTTGTCAAGATGAAGTATTTTTTATCCATTGCCTTAATACAAAAAAATACTTCTATCAGCTTTGATCCACATTATTGATTATCTTTGATCAAAGGGAGTTGAAGGCACACATTTCCGGTTGGACTGAACTGAGACAATGAAAGACTTTGCTTGTGAATGATTACTTTTTCCAGTGTATGTAATTGTGTCCCTGAAGTCCTGTGTAACCATTGACCCCTTCCACTGTTCCCTGCACAATGCATTATGGGTATTTAAAACTCATCTGACATGACATCATTTCGTTGTGAGAGCTGCCTGAGTAAAGTAAATTACAGAATCAATCATGCAGAAGGTCAAGCCGAGACTTCATTACACGTATTGCTTGGCTGCATGAATATCTTTCATTTCTGACTGACCCAATATGTCACAATAGCTGCCTGTGTCTGAAAAGTAGAAGAAGAAAAAAAAGAGTTAGGTGAAAAAAAAAATCCACTTTCTTAAATTGATGTACAACTCAAGTCAGTGCTTCGTGGCTTGGAAGGGAGATAAAAGGAGATGTGTAAAAAAACATGCTTTCTGCAACAGCGCCCACATTTTCCATTTTGTTTGGGGATAGCTTTTGACCAGACAAAGTTAAGATATTATATTCCCCACAGATCAGCAAACTATCAAGGCATTTCAAATCATGTGGACAAAAAACTGCAAATGGCTTTTTTACCCACTGCTTTATCTCACAAAGGGATTCACTGTTGAATTACTGACAATTCTTTAGTGTTGTGGCAGTGACATGTAGAACAAGGTAGAGGAGCCAAATTCTGATGTATTCTGATGTAAAGATATGAAAACTAGTATCTAATGGACAAAATACACACTGCACCTTCAAGGCATACCACATAACTTTTGTCCACTAAGGGCGTTAATGACCATTGGAATAGGTAATCCAACATGGCTACCAGACATTATATTTTCACAAAATTGCCTCAAATGTAAATTGAAAAGTGTTTAGGTAAAAATCAAATTAATTGTTTATATTTCACAGAGTCAGGAAAAACACCACATTTTACTTGGTGAAATATTAAACAATTGCTGTGTTGCCAAAAATAATGCTGTTGTCATTGCAACATGAACCACAGTCAATTAATATACAGTATCATGATGTGCCTGAAAATTATCAATGTAAATGTAATGTCTAAGTTAATTGCTAAGCCACTTCTAGCAACATAACTACCTACATTTTACATTAAAGTAAGTAGGTGTCTAGTAGTGGTTTTAAATCCAATTGTGGATCACACTGAGCCTATTTCAGGTCATGCTTACACGTGTCAAGAAAAAACTCAAATGTAGCGAAGGCACCAGGTGTTTTTTTGAAATAGAACCCCAGACCCTCGCTGTGCAGCCAGAAGAAAAATCGAAAAGAAATTGTGAATAAAGCAATACTGGCAACTTTAACTCCAGTCCTATTTGGCACTATTGAGACTCACAAATCAGGAGGACACATGCTGCGAGACAAAAATGAGAGTCAGAAGCTTGTTAGGAGAGCAGATTAAATAAATAATGACTTCGGATTCAGGGGCTTGCCAGACACATTGCAGCTGAACAAAATGTATTTCTCTTTGTGGCGGCTTTGTAGCATCTGTGGCCAATTTAGCAGACACAGGCCGAACATTATGAGAGAGGAATTAGTGGAACACACTTGGCAACGCAATGACATGGAGGAAGCCTTTGAAAATAGCCCAGGTATATTCACAGGACAGGTTTCTCATTCTGGTTTTGATAAGAAAGAAGCACACTAAATATTCTACAGTAGTCGCCCAGCCCATAGTGAGAAAAACAAGGACAAATGTTTGGGAAATATGAGCGCGGATGCTTGATGAAAAATGTAATTGCAATAGTGCACGGTTTATTTGTTTGCCCCTGCAGCCATAACAAATAACACAGAATGTAATCATGTATATAAGGTTGTCATTCCTTTATCAGTGTACTGACAAAATGACAAAACACCCCTCTCAGGGCCTGCCTTAATCACTGTCGCTTTGTACAGTGAGAGCAGCCTCAACGGTGCTGTTACTTATCTCATTTAGAAGTTGTATTCCCTTTTCAAGCCACTGATATAACCAGAGATGAATAGAATATCCATTGGCTTTGTTGCATGACTTTTGAGGATCAATCCCATTTAGAGGAAAAATGAGGGCCACCGCGAGCCTTCATGTGTTACACTGTGTGATGGCTGATAACAGTGTCGACAATAGAAATACAAGACAGAGAGGAAACCACATTCTGGTCTGAGTTTTTAATAGAGTGTGTGCACAATCAGACACATGAGCCATGCAAATGGAGTTAAAGAGGAATAATGTTTGAGAATCAAATCTAATCCTCCAGCAAGTCGAGAGAACAGGAATGTAATTGTGTCAAGGTTGCGTTTCTTCCAGATGTAGAAAGCTTAACTGACCATGAAATGAAAATTCTTTAGGCAAAGCCTTCTAGGGCTCACTTACTCTATGTGGTAGAGATATTTTAAAAGCTGCAATTATTTTACATGCCAGAAGCAGGGAAGCATGGGGAAGAGCAGTAAAAGTTTATAGCCCTTTACCATATGGAATGTAAATAAATACATATAATATGACTGTGCTTGCAGGGAACAGGGCTTCAATATGTTTCCTTTAAACACTGTGCTATTCTCTTAATGCAGTGCCATTTGTGTTTCTCTGAATCCTGCATCACTATCTCACTCCCTCCCTCATGCTTTGTCCTTTCATTTCTATGTTCCTAAATTAAGCTCTATATTGGTAATATGTGAGACTAGTCAGCCACTGACATTTCCATTTTTCCTCCTCAATGCTTCTATGATTGTGGCATTTGAAAATGCCTTTCCACATTCAGACAACAATCTTAAAATCTGCAGCACCAACATGACTAGAGTGAATACTGTTTTCTTTGTTTGACCATGTGTGTCGTTGAAAGTAGAATTAGACCAAAAAATAAGACAATCAAGTGTTAGATCTTTGAAGGTTGTTTTAGATGTTGTATATGGAGTGTGACACAGGACACAGGCATCAGCAGCATTTACAGTAGAGTCCAGAACAAACATGAATAATGAATGTCAGTGCATGTCAGAGTTTGCTCCCGAGATTGTGTTAAAGCCTTTTGAAGATGGATGCATTTTGTTTCCTTTACACCTGCAGTCCTTCCACATCTAAGGCCTGCTCAGATAAAATCAGGATGGGACACTTTAAATAAATTCTCACAGTAGTAACATAATCTGTGGACATTTACTGAATGTGACCATAGACCTCCTGTGTTATAAACACTACCAGTTGCTGCAGCAAATGTTTCAACACAAAAAGCTATGAAGCTGACATTATAGGTTAGTAAAAATACAATCTAAAAAATTTGAGTGTGAACTAGTTGCAGTGCTCACCACAGGTTGGCCGTTAATGACACGAACTCCATCCTGGTCCATTGCGTTGCGTGAGATGGTAATGGAGGGGAGGTCCAGGCTCTGAGGAGGGAACTGTGGGATCAGGTGACCCCTGTGTAGGTTCGGAGGCTCGGGCATTCCCGGGAATGGAGAGTCCAGCTCCGTCTCAGGAGGAGGTGTGATGGGAGGGATCTCAAATTCTTCGTCTCCCAAACTGGGCGTGTGAAAAGTCTGTTAAAAAGAGGATGGAGAAACATGAGCAAAAAAAAGAAATACATCAGCAGTTGGTCTAATCCAGAAGTTTTGATAAAGTAATAATAATGCACTGTTTATGCTGTATAAGAAAGTTTTACATTTAGACTCAACTTGTTTTTTTAGATACCACATGACCAAAAAGGTAACTGACTGAATTTGGAACCATCACCCTACAGCTTGACTGTATACTCTGGTGCTGATTAGAAGTCCTGGTGATTTTAAGCATTACATTTTATATCTATTAAGCAAAGGGCTGTGTGATTTTTTATGTGCCTTAACTGGCCCTTGAGGAACATTTGGACACCCCTAGTCTTATCTAATGCGCCAGCAAAAACAAGATCCTTTGGGGATTAAATCAGACAACGTTATTTAATAGAGGGAGTACTTCACCCTAAGTGGTAACACACTTGTCTTTAATTGCACTAAGATGTAACATTTCCTAAACTTGTTAAAGTCCACTTTGAGTAACGTAAAGCAAGTAAGGACTGCTGTTGCGTACAATGTCAAAAGCAAAAGTTATATATATATATATATCTCAAGCGACAATCGTGACAAAGGAGGATGTGATAAATCCCTTAATCTTAGCCATGTAGGATGTTGAAGTGTGATGAAAATACATGTCACAGCAAGATGGGTTTAAAGAACATTTTCAACGATTATTACGCTTGGCCAGAAGTGTTTCTTTTTGTTCCCCTTGCCTGCACACTTAAATCTGGTCATCAAACAGCCTAATCCTTCTGCCTTTTCAAATTAAAGCTTTTGGTCACACTTAATTTGCTTATGTGCCTTCTCTGAGATGGGAATGTTCACCTACTTGAGTCTTGTTTTCATCTGCATGCATTGCATTAAGTATGTTCAAATAGTATTCACAATGACCAAAGTGCTAGAGTGGCAGCAGTTGAATTTTAAACTGAGAAGCAAGATATCCCAAGTGCCAGGACTGACCAGTGCTGTTAAGCTAATGAAAACATCTTAAAAGCATGCATGTGTTTCTAACAAGGAATCAATTTAACATAAAGCACCAGAAATACTGTTAAGTGCAAGCATACATAGGTGCATAGAGCTAAAATCAGGTTAAACTAACAATGCTATTAGCAATATTGAATGACTTCCTCTGTAAAGTGAATGTAAAATCTAAACCCAGAACTTACCGAGAGTGCTTGAAATGTAATTTTCTACAGAGGATTTCTAAAGCTATTTAGTATCTACTCTTATGTAGTCTGTAAGTAGTTTTTATGTCCTATGAATGTTGGTTCATAATTTCTGCCACACACAACTAAACCTAAATTAGAATTTACAGTTAGGGAGATATGAGTACAGTTACAAATACACTGGTTCCATCGGCCAATACTCCTACTTCCTAGTTAGAAACTGTGCCAGCAAGAATGAGTCAGCTAGCATAAAATTGGTTTAAAAACAAAGGCAAAAAGTTGTTGTCACGGAACAGGTAGACCCGCCTTTGTGAAATGTGGTAGCACACGAATTGTATTACAGTGGGAAGACAAAAATTATATTAAACTGATATGATATACACCGTGTTAGCCTTTGTTTTGTACCCAGGGTGATGCCACTTCTTCCTGGTTTGGCTCCACCCTCCTCTGTCTCCATAAGAGGATGGAATAACAGACGGGAGCAGCAGAGGGAATATGCCAACACAGCTCTTGATTAGGGAGTATTAATGTTCCCTTTGCTTTAGCACACAGACACTTGAAACTAATTCATAGCCTACTCAGGCCAGCTGTCCTGACAAGCATTGATGAATTCCAGTGGCATAGGCAGCTAATAGAGTTTTCATTCCCCCTTTTCTTCTCCCTTCCTGCGCCCAACCAATGTTTCACTTTACAGAGCTTGTTTCACAGCGAGGGAACGGCTGCTCTTTTTAGAAGGAGCCAAGACCATATTTATCACAGGCCTGGCCTCTGGCTTACAGAGCGCTTTATAAATCACCTGCACAAAACCCTTTTACTACCTGTGCACTACTCTAATATTATGTCACAATAATGCCTGATCAGCACCATGTAAATTAAATATAGACTTTATAAAGTTCATAAAACACAACTGTCATTGGCCCAGGCAAAAATTACAGTAAAGTAATGGTCGCAACTAAGATCCTTCATCATTAGGAATGTTGTGCACCTTTTTCCCAGCTGTGGTTATAATATACTTCAGATAGACTTTGTTTAATAAGACATAGTCAATAGTGACAATAGTAGGTCAGAATTATTATGTGAAGCCTCTGTAATCTTATGTGAACAGTGAGGCCTCTGGAATGTAGGTGACATGTGTGTTACACTGTTTGGTTTTAGTATGGACACTATTTACTGATGTAGCTACAGTCCCTGTATGCAGACTATAGCAGGACTATATAGGTCACTGGATCCTCTGGACTGCTGCAACGTTACACAACTACAGGTGAGATTTAAGATGACTCTCAGATTGAGGTGGATTTCACTTTAGAAAGTGAGAATGACATTAACCTTTAAATGTAACAGTGGAAAACTGGACAAAAAGAAATATACTGTAATCAGAGAGAATAAAAGATAGTGAGTAAAGCTCAACTCAATAATGATGCTCTGAGTATGTATGTACATTGTCTTCCATGATAACAGAGACATGACTGGTCCTCATCTGGAGGCTATGGGACATGTCAGCTGTCCGTGTGAACAGGCTCACTCCCTGGGGAAGAGGTGCCATGTTTAGGTGGATCTCACAGAGTTACACACTGTCTAGTGTCATTTCACATAAAGCCAGTCTGACTCTGCTTCAGTCGGGGCTTAGGGGCTTTTCTTGGAGATTAAGATGCACAATCAGCAGTCTGATTATCCATTTAAATTGTTCTGAAAGGCTCAGTGCCGCATCAAGCCAGATGCAGGCTACAATGTGCAGGCATGCACAATACTTATCATTTATATAATGCTTTGTGCTGGAGAGAGTAACCTACATGAATGTGTAATTACTTTACAAATACTGCCTTAGAACATACATGCTGTATAATAATTTATTCTTTCTTTTCACAATATAGTTGATTAAAATCAGAATGACTACAATGATACAGTTTAGTGATAAATGGTGTTGTAAAATATAACTGAACAA
>JAVQKG010071868.1:0-12606 GCA_036025885.1 Hypseleotris bucephala
TTATGTTAAGTTTTTAGTATTAAGTGAGTTCAGTTTTAATAACTAAGTCTCAAATGATCTTTTTAAAAGTAAGCCTTTTGTTTCTCCTCCGTTAAACAAAGGCCATGTGTGTTAACAAAGAGAAACATTAAACATGACAGAGCATGACTCCACTAATGTAGAGGTGAACTCTCTTCAAAGTTGCAGATGTATTGTGTGTATGAGTGAGATGATCCATACATTCCTTAGCATATGCAGATGTTGTGCATATGTGTGTGTGTGCATTGAGTGTATACGGCAGGAAGAAAGAAACACATGCAGTCAGACACTCAGTCATTACGCACACGCAGGACACACATAATGTGCCCTCATCACATTTAAGCTAATTTCCTTTTCATCACGGCGAGAGGAAAATGAGTGTTTGCCCCATCCCTGCTGGGGGACAAAGTCAAGAGCCCCGGTCGGTTTGGGCTAGATTAACAGGTAACATTTGGCTCCCACTCTCTTATCACAGCATGAAAATCAAACGCAAACGTGTTTTCCTCTATCGCCCTCTCTTCCTCCCCTCCCTAATGTTCCTTTCACTTAGAGATGAAATCGCTTGCTGCACAAACCTATTTGGAGCGAGCAGAGAAGGTGAGCGGGATAATCAGGCTGGCCACTGGGCCGTGTTTCCTAAATGCTCTCCAAAACATTACTGTGCACAGGCATAAAATTAGCGCAGAGACCTTAAAATGTTGACATTTAGCATGACTTTTTGGAGAGTGACACCCTCATATTTTCTTGTAGGATATCATTAAATTTCAACTGCCCCGTGGCTGTGCCTTTCCATTAATAACCAATTCAGTGTGTCACTTCGCTCCCGCTCGCTCTCTCTCTCTTGCCACCTTTTTAAAGTAATGAGTCCATTGCTTTGCCTTAATAAATTGAATCGTATTCTCAAGGCCATATGAAGATAGAGCCACAGATGGACAGGCTGCATGGAGGAAATAACCATAAATCCTTTACTGTCAGAGCGGCGGCGTGAGGTGACAAAAGAAGACAATCGCGATGCTCAATTGGGATCACACGGAGATACAAAAGACTCTGTGAAAGGTTGATTCTCACTGGTAAAAGTGCCTTACTTCAGTGAATATCTTTTATTGCTTTCACAGCTATAAAGTGCACACAAGTGAAGTTTAAAATAGGAATTATAAAAATGAACACGTACAGCTCCCTCATAACCCAATCACAAAAATCAAATCTATGTCAGTTTTCTTTCTATTTCAGGGAATAGAACATCTCTTTTTTTACGTTATGCCCAGATGTTTAGCCAAAAAGTGTCAGTTTTAAGGGCATTTTAAACTGGAGCTGTGGCTATAGAAATATTTGTAAATATTGCATTAGTGATAGTATGTCACTTTCAAACAAATCAGTAAACTGCCTGCCTTTTGCATGTGAATTTACTTACACTGGAGGGACTTTTTCAGGTCAGCCCAAAAAGTTTAGCAAAACTATTTTCTGTCAATACTCCTAATAAAGTAAGTGTTTGCAATGACAATAGCTCTGATTACCATTAGAGCCAAAACCTACCTGTTGCCAAACAAAAAAAATTGGACAAAACACTGAGATTCATTATTCACTTAGAATCTAAACACACATCTATAAAAAAAACTAATATAAATAAATTCTGTTGATGCTGCAGTGAATTGGCATAGAATGGAGAATATAAAACAGTAGTGAGAGAGAGTGTGCCGTGAAGAAAAAAGAATTTGAAACAGAGCAAGAGACAGGGGAGCAGGATCCGTGTTGTCTTCCATTCAGGAGGAAGATATCTTGTCTTTTTATGCGGCCCGTGTCATATTTATTGCATAAAGGTCAGAGTGTTCATTTGTTCAAAGTCAGCGTTTTCCCTTCTCTCCTCTCCTCCATGTAATAAATGCAGGGGCTATGTCATTATCGGACCTCTGAGGATTACAGGCTTGGCTGACTGTGATGACTGCATAAAAGCATACAGACTTTTGTTTCTGCCGGCCCACACCTTCAAATGAGCTCTTAAAGGGAGCAGAAGACCGGACAAATACAGTATTTTTAAAAAGAGACAGGGGAATCACGAGAGGGGTGGTTAGAATAAAACTTGACAATGTATTGAGAATTTATTAACTAAATATTAAGAACCATAATATCTGTATTATTAAAAGTAAAGCATCTGACAGAAATGTGTACCTTAAAAGATAGATGATTTGTGTGCAAAGTAAAGTATTTTTAAATTAAAGTATTTTAAATGCCTGATCTAGTATTGATTTATAGCTAAATTTTGTCCAGGTTTAGTACCCATTTAGTCCAGTCATGGTTATTCCTTGTCTTCGACCTGGTTTAGTCCTGGTCTTGGGTAGGTCTGGTTAAATCCAAGTTTAGTCTCCAGTTTAGTCTTGGTTTAGGCATAGTTTTTTTTTAAGTTTTGGTTTAGTTTTGGTTTAGCCTGGTTAAGTCTTTGTTAAGCTTGGGCTAAGGTCTGGTGTGCTCTTCTAAAATTTAAATTTCGTCAAACTTTCAGCGTCAAAGAATATCCAGATGTCACCAGTTATATTATTATGACTTTATTCAAAATAGACATGACACAATATGGCACATTTAGCCTTAGCTAGAATGATGTGAAACTAAAGGTCAAAGTTCACGGGTGGCTAAATTCCCACCTTAGATTTTAGATTATGACAAAAGCAAAACACCAAGCAGGAATGGGTTTCTTTGATTCACCAATTGACTACAAGCACAAATTGTCATCAGGGTCTTTGAAGGTGTTTGGATTGTCTTTGCGTATTGACCTCCGCTGACCACGCACACTTATTGACAGACGAAGGCTCCGAGATTAAACTGGCCTTGACTATTGATCGGGGTGTTTTGCCTGAATTATTTGTATTTCAGAAGGGATCATGTGTACTGTATACCCTACTAATCTCTTTGACCCGCTAATCATGACGCCATTTATGTCTCTCTCCTTTGTTCGGTTCCTCATTGTTTAGCATTTATTAATTCACCACAGCTACTCCTCATGCAGCTTAACTTCAGCAGGGGCCAGGGAGCCCTGTTTCAAACTGATAGCAATATGAATTTACAGTCAGAATGAGCCACTGGAATATTATGCACCCCGACATCACAATACACATGCCAATTACATATTGATAATTAAACATTCAAACAAACAAACAGTGAGGAAATCCCCCATAATCACCAGGTTTTAATAGAACAAGTATTAGCGTTGGTGTGCTTGGCCAGATAGCCTGCTGCTTGATCATTATGTATGGGGAGGGGGGGCACAGAGACATAACATTAGTGTCATTGGCTGGCATTGCAGTTCTTGAGGGAGGGGCTCGGCTGTTTTGTGGCTCTAATCCAGACTTGGATATACTGAGCTTGCTTTTAAATAAAGATAAAAGAACATGAATAAATGAGGAAATGTAAACTTTCAAACGGTTTGGCTTGAAGAAGAAGCAGCAGCACTTGGCCATTACAACATTAGGTCCTGGTTTCACAGTTATAAAAATACTTAAGGGTTTTAATAGAAGCGACGTGTTAAATGTGTGGAAATCTGTTTTGATAACATTATTCATAACACTGGCTTTGGCGCCGAGTGTGAATTAATAACACTTCATTTGCAGAAGAAGGAAAGAAAAGCCGGCGTGGTATTTCCAGTTAAAGAGATTAATTTTTAAAGACCTAATTGACAGGGCCGGGGTTAGGCGGGATAAGCAACAAAACTATAAGACTATGTAGCTCCAAAGTCAAGGTGACTGGAATACTGGGAGAAAGCCTTTTGAAAACGTAGAATAGAAAGAAGCAGTGAGAGGGAGGGTAGAAGAGAATTAGTCCTCAAGCACTTTTCTCCCCCCGCCCCCTATTCTTCTGCTCTTTATTAGGAATGATTTACTTTCTCTGTGAAAGGATATAAAAGCTCAAGTATAGCGGGCGTAATTATCGCCGAGTGAAAATTTAAAGGTTTGACTCACAATGTCCTCAAGTCGGCTCGCAGACTGCCAGACGATAAGGCCGTGTTCAGCGCTCGGCATTCCATCGCTGGTGTTTTATGGGGTTTGCCAAAGGAAGAGCTCGCAAACAGCTCTCGCAAGTACAAGTCTGTAAACATGATGAACTGTGGCAAACTTACGAAGGCGGCTGTTTACCTTGGCAAGAGCCCGGCCCTGGCATGTGGGTAGCAACACTTAATTACTGTTTACATGTAAATATTAAATTAGACAAACAACCTCACAGTGAATGTTTTCTGAAAAAGTACAGAAATACATATTCAGGGTCAACCTTATCTGTCCGCAACTGCTAAAATATGTTTTGTTTTGAATCACAAATTTTCTTCCAAGCATTGTGCCTAATCTTCATAATTGTTAAACGCTGTTGTCCAAGGGCATTGGGGTAAATATGTCCGTGCAATCTGCATAACGGCAGATGCTCAGATATGTAAAAACGCACCTTGTCTTCAGAGAGAGAGAGGGGAAAATGAAGGTTATTGTTTTATTTTAAATAGTTTTTATCTGTTGCAAGGCTTTTGATCAAGGGTTGCAGCATAAATTGAATATTAGGAATATTAGCACCTACAATGTTTGTATTGCAAGAAATGAACTCTATCAGATTAGAACTAAGTAAAAATATTTAAACCTAATTTAAACCTAATCTAGTACGATTTAGTTTTCAATTTTAGTCCTGATTTGGCACTGGTTTTGTCTTGATTTTGTTCTGGAATCCTGGTAGTGTCCTGGTTGGTCCTTGATGATCAATAAATTATCAGCCTATCTAATCTATGTCCTGGTTTAGCCCTGGTTTACCCATGCTTTAGTTGTAGTTAGGCCTAATGAAGTAATGGTTTAGTCCTGGTTAGGGTTTAACTCTGGTGTTTTCTTTGTTTAGTTTTCAATACGTTTAGATTCACAACCAGTTTTGACTAAATTGTTGGCTATCTGCTAATAAAATCCTTTTGTCAAAGGGTCTACATAAGAATAAGAGAATGTCATGTTGTTATATATATTGCATATTGTTGGAATGATGGTGGCTTTGATTTCGTACAGTTTTCTTTATAGTTGGTATCAGACTATAGTACACAGGAGCGCTCATGCCTACTGCGCACCCCTGCTATGGCTGAGTAAAGCGCTTGTTCATTTGCAGTGAAGGGTAACATGAAACAGGTCCCGAGCCTTCTGATGGACAGGGAGATTTCACCTTCGCCAGTGAATGATAATGCATTATTAAATTTGCCTCTCTGCTCACTAGATACACTTAGCTGACCACAGCATATTTATCTCCCCATCCGAGGGCTTCACGTCTTGGCAGGAGAAAGCATTCTGTCACTTTTGAGGCATTTCAAAGATTAAAAAGAACCTCTCGCTTTTCAACGTCCCCCCTTAAAAGCACCCCCCGCCCACCTTTTTTTCAAGTGAAATGTGATTAGCGTGGAGATGGTGTCACGCAATGGAACATTCATGAGGGGAGAACAAATATCCAAATGAACCGGTGGTGTCCTGGAGGGATAGCCTTCTACTGCACCATCAGCAAGTCTCTGTCTCACGCACACGGGGGCCAAGGGGGGCTAAGGAAATTTGATTGATCCTGTATTGAATTATTTTTTTGCACTCTTTCATTTCGACGGAACGCACTGACAAGTTGTTTGATCATAAAGCATTATTGTCTGCCAAGTCACATTTCGGGGCTAGTGATGGCTAATGATCTCGCCTCCTGACTTAGGGAAAAGTCAGGTAGTCAGCATGTGTTTGAAGCTGGCGAACGAACGCCAAGGACACCAGGAGGACCGAGCAAAACAACATGCATATAAGTCAAAGGAGATGAAGAGAAAGGAGCGCACACCTTACAACTTTTAATGATATTGTATGGAGATAGCATCAGAAAAAATATTTATGGCACAAGTTTTGTCACTACACTTTTAACATTGCTTGTCCAAAGATAAAAAAGAAGGCTGAGGTAAAGGTATAGGCTTTTTTGGTCCCTGGTAATGTGTTCTCTGCATTTGACCCATCCTTCAGTGCCACTAGGAGCAATGGGTGATCACAGGCAAGAGGACCCATCTCAAGATCTTGAGCCAGGGTCTTGCTAAATTGAAGGATTAGCCTATTGTGTAAGAAAATCCTGAAGAAAATCCACAAAGACACAAGAAGAAAGTGCAAACAAATGACAAAAAAAACAAACATGTTTGAACCAGGAATCAAACTCTGGACCTTCATACTGTGAGCTGGCAGTTTTGAGTGATTTTAAAAAGGCTAGGAATTACTTTTACTTTTTTTTTTTTTTTTACTATGCCTGCACACACCCATCACCTAGCACAGGTCCTTGCCCAAAGCAACTGTATGTTAATAGACTGTGACACCGTTACTAGCAACACTTCATCATTTAGACTGAACACTGGGACTGCGGACAGTGCAACGGCCTTAAGCGGATCTCAACCCTTTTAGACAAAGAACAAAGGTGTGGCAAGCCAAAAAAATAAATATATATAGTCCATTGTGGTCATCAGGCATATATAGCTCACAGATGATTGCTGTTGAAAGCAGGTATGAAATTATGCACCTCTAGGTGACATAATCCACCACAAGCCTCCATTTGTGCGAGAGAGGACATTATGAGTGCATCTCCTGTAGTGTCAACACAGATATATAACATTTAACCAGGGAAGTGCCAAGATCACATTACCAGTGAATCACCCGCTTTTAAAATATGGTTTACAGAATCGGTTTACATACAGTAGTCCGCGCCTTGCTCCTGTCAGTCTCTAAAACTGCAGCAATGTATGTAGAGGGCTGGGCAATTCACACCAACTATTTAAATGTTTTCTTTGGATTTTTCCTAATTTAATGGATTTATAGGTTTTAAAATACAACCCTTGAGTACTAACAATTTGAATTTTTGACTGTTTGTATTTGTAATATTATATTTTATTTTATAATAGTTTGATAGCACACAAAATGCAGAAAACACTTATTTTTATATAAATAAATGTGCTATCCCTGAACAGACAGAAAAAGAGAAAAAATGCACAATAAATCATCATAATTTTGAATGTATTTAAGTTTTGGTCATATTGCACAGTCCTACCAGTATGTTCAAGTAGAGTGATGAATTTTGTTGTTGATTAAAAAACTGAACTGAATTGAACTGCCACATGGTATTCACAAAAAAACTCCTATACTTGGATGTACATACATATGGCTCCTGTTTCAAACACCTTCTCCCCAAGGAAATAAAATGATGTCAAGTGTTTGATGTCCAAAGTAAGTTTACAGCCAAAGGCTTCCGTAGCTATAGCAAATTTCCCCTTGTTTGTCAGCTACCTGCTGTTTCACGAGACAGAGGCTTGTCGGAAGCTACTGCCGCACACTTTTCTGTTTGAAGCAATTCAATTAGTCACATGTGAGATAACACTTAGCTTTCCGCTCGCCTTTTTTCCTCAAACATCATCTCATCTTTTTTTTTCTCTTTCTCTTTAGCTGGCAGAATTTGGATAAAAAATAATCAAGTTCAAACAACAGCCCCCCAAAAACTACCATCTGGTTCCCCTGCACTGGTGACACAACTTTGGAAAAGGGGCTTTTAATGGACAACAAACAGCCTTTGTCCTTCATCAGCAGAGAGGACATGAAAAAGACGAGACGTGTTCACAGGATATTAGAGATGCCATATTATTGTGGCCATCGGTGAGGTGTCTGCTTATTTAAACTGGCTTTATATTCACACAGGGTGCATCGTTCCTCCTTCACATCTACGGCCGCGTCTTCTGAGAGCGCACTCCCAGAGATTAATTTAATGCTCTGCCAGAATCATAAAGATCAAACAAGTGGAGAGATATCATTAAACCATTGGAATGTTATCTCATTTATCTAAACAAACTGATGCCATGAACAAGCCTAATTAAAAAGCTTGTCATAAACAAAGCTGCGCATGGCCAGGCCTCTCCCTCTTTTGTAACAATGGACGACATTTATTTTATTAATCTAATGCATCATGTATCATATCATTACAGTTCAATATATCTATCATTAATTTTATTCCCTTCACTTAAAGCTTTTATTGGAATTACTTTGGTTATTAGTTGGTTCTAATGTATTGGTTACCTCTGAATCGGTGCTGGCTACAATCTCTCTTATCTCGCTGCATAAACCTGTGCATGTTATTCAAATTGCCTCATTTATTATGATAGCTTCCTCATGTAAATTGTGCTGACTGCTCGCCCTTGCACAGTCCTCATTAGACTAATGAAAACCTTCAAACGAAAAAACTAAACAACCTGCCAAATAAAGGTCTGGGGTTATTATGAAAATTACAACTGTGGGAGCCGGGAGAAGCTCTCTTCATTAATTCATGCTCAGCAAATTGGTAACTAATTTAGTTGCACTCCTCTGCATTAATGGGTTATTTTATAAAAATGTTTTCTGCGGCGCGAGACCTCTGGTGCACACAGTGGAGAGCTCAGAATCCTAATCAAGTCCAGTGACATATTAGGAATTGACAATCTAAAAGATAATATGCCATGTGTTTGCCAGTGGATGTGTGTGGGTCAACAAGGCAGAATTGGTGTGGATTGCCGGGTCATTTGCTTTCTCCTTCAATATTGCAAAGAAATTACAATCCATTTGTGCTGATTATCTGGCTACGGAAGAGCCACTTCTGCTGGTAAGGAGAAATTCACTTCATTTAGCATGTTGGAGACTGGTGTTTGCTTTGTCTCTGCCTCTCTTCCTTCTCAGACAGACAGTTTGTGACCCATAAATTCAGCTCATGATCCTGCTAATTATTACTATTCACTACTTCACACCCAGTAAGTGAAGGTCCAACACTGATCCGCACGTCAACGCCGCTGCCAACAGGGAGCATACAGTCTGCTGATTTCCATAGTGGTTTTAATATCATTATCAAGCCCACTCCTCCTGGTATCACCCACTGCAGCTCTGCTCAGTCCAATAGAGAATACTCAAATCTATTATTTGCTTCATTTTGTAGTTAATCCACCATGCATAGATATGATTTAGATTTGTTTCTGCCTATCCCTTTTGTTTTTACAAGCACAGCATATGTTGATCAAATAACGCTAACAATTAATATAAAATCGGTTTATGCCATGCAAGCTGATTTGTGGATCATCATTCTGGGTGTTTGACCTATTGTGTTTATCCAATACATACATTTAACAAGAATATTGTAGCCTACATATCACTGTTTAGCTTTCAGATGTTCTTACATACATACATCTTATATACATTGAAGTTGGTAGGTTGGCTTTTGTGGTAGTTTATACTTCTTTAGATTATTACTTTGGGTCAAGTCAGCACTGACTCTTGGTTGAAGCCTTTAGTTAAACAAATATTTGTGTATTTACAAAAGAAAGAAATTTAGGGCAGATATACAAAATTTTGGCGTTTTTCCAGCATTTGCGAGTATCTGGTTTCACCATTGTTTTGCACAGTTTTTTAACTGAAAATCTATGTCATGTCATTTTTATTGATATACAAAGGTATTATAGTTTGTACCAATAAAACATTTATAAATTAAACTTAGGTTTAGTGTCACTTGTTTTTACCACGTTTTTGACCTTTTTATAACCTTTTTTTACCATTAAAGTAAATTGTCACCTTTGTCAGCATGCAGCCTCTTTGCCTCATGGCTCATGTCGTGGGCCAGGTCTCCCTCTTTAGGCCCAGGTGGTATATTTGGGGACAGGCCTAGCAGCGCTTGGTTCATAGACAGCCCATTGTGATGTGCCGCTGTGTAGGGGAAAACCAAACAAAGGATGTTTTAGAACAACTTCATAATGGATAAAGACAATAGTAAAACTCTAGTTGAGCGTATGGGTTTGTTCTCACTGTTTCTGTGTGTTTTGAGCTCATATATGGACGTACGTATCCGGTCTGATGAGCTTTCTGTGTGGGCAGGGGAGCTGGACACACTGCTGCTGCGGTGGGACGAAGGGTGACTGCCCGGCCTCCTGTGGTCTTCTAAAGACGGGGCAGGAGACGGGCTGTCCGGGACGCGCTCCTGGAACCCCTGCAGCCACAAAAGCACACAGCCAAAATAAATATCCAGTAGGCTGACAAAACAAAGTACAAAAACATCCTGGATTTGTCACTGTGATATTACTTTTCTGTGTATTAAAATTTACCTTTATAACCGAGGTGACCATTCTGGAGGGCAGGCTTTGGCCCTGTGCAGCGGCGGCCATGTTTGCTATGGTGCTGAGGTGGTTCATCTGACTCATCGCCATGGTGACAGAGGCAGGGGGCAGGCTGACAGGGATCAGTGGGTGTGGCATCATCATGAAGGGGAGTTCCAGGCCTGAAACATATAAAGAGGTAGTTGGTTACTCAATGAAGCGTAATAAGAGCTATACTCAAAGGGGAAACTTGAGTGAAAAAGTCACTTCATTCATCAGTATTCCCACCACACACATACCCTTTAAACTCTCCATCCAATAACACTAAAGCTTTGTACTGCCACCCATTAGCCCCCAAAATTGAATAATTTAAATTGATTGCTTCTCGGGTATCTTTCTACGCCAAGATAATACATATTAATGTTTTACAGCGTATGTTAATAATAGATATTATTGTAATAATAACAAAGAAAACGAGGATGTTAACTATATACATAGTCATTCAAAGACCAAAGTTTACACAGTAATAAAGATGCATCAATTATTCTATGGAGCATAAAAAGGGCACATTATGGAAATTGTCTCAATATTTACTTCCAAAAAATATCTCTATGAAAACAAAGACATCTTGGATGCCATTACCCAAATGACTAGTTAAATGTGCTAATGACAAACAAGTAGGCTTCAGTATGGCAATGACTTCAGGCTAAATATAGCAGCCCACAGACCAGAGAGAGAAAAAAGAAGATCAAGTCACTTTCTGTAGTTGCAATAATTGGATTTTTAATTCTTTTATATTCATACAAATGATTCTATTACAACATCAGAGATATCTTACAAATGTTTTAAATTATTCAGTTGGTGTCTGGCAATGGATGTCTAATTGGGGAAATTAAAGACATTAGTGGTCTGGAAATGTAAAGAATGCCTAATAAAGATACCATGGGGGGTTCACAGTTAGTTCCTGCGAGCTGGTACAAAGCTTTCCGATGGGTTTAATGAAAACAAGGCAACTTTAAAGGACACAAGTGCAGACAGAAGGTCAGAGTTAGGTGTCTGGACCCCCCCTGCCTAACACAGCCCCCCTCCCTTCAGCAGCAGCCTTCTCCCTGTGCTCTTTAGGGACTTTGAACTAGCAGGATCAAAAGTGACTGGGAACAGTTTGGTCTTATTCCTGCGCCACTCAGATGCTTTTGCTCAAAATGCTTTAAAGAAAACCTCACACACACTACTGGATCTGATTGAGCTTGTCTGTTGATTTTTTCACTCCCTTTTCTCTATTCTCTTTCTTGGCAGGCCAGTTCAAGGTAAAGAAAAAAAAAAAGAAAAAACAGAAAAAAGTGTGACAGAAATCCACAAAACAAGTCCACTCCTCTCTTGTGAGAAAACATCAGTAGCCAAAGGGCAAGGAGATCTGCATGGCAGCGCCTCTAAAGAGAAGGACACTGGTTGAAATATGAAAAGGACATAAGAAGTACTCCTCTTCTATCACTCCCCTCCCTCCTGCCCAAAAAAGAAGCATTGATTTCCATAAGAAAGATGGCATGCAGTTTCTCAGTGACGAGTATTCCCAAACAATAGAAAGCAAAGAGGGAGATTAAAAGAGAGACGGAAGCCAAACACCACCTTGTATCAGTGGCTTGGTGCTGAATCAATTACCACTCAGCGGGCAAGCTCAATTAAAAAACACCACGGAGGGCCCTGATTGCGGGGGTACTTACTGTAGGACAACATGGAGAGGTCTATGGCTACCTATCAGCTATTCAAGGCCACTCAAGGACCCGGGTGAAGAGACTTTTCTCTGCTTTTCAGGTGGGTACATTACACCCATTCAATCAGCGTCCGCATAAAGACTTAAGGGGCCAAGCAGCAAAAAATGGACATACAAAAACAGTGTCACCAAGAAGAACTTAGAATAAATTCTTTAGGATTTTTCATGTTACATATGAGATTTAGTGCACCTGACAGACAGCCCATTGGAATAAAACACAGAAGCAGTGTTCGCTCTAAGAGGTATTAGTTTCGCTTTCGGTGCTTGTCCGGCCCCTTTCATGTCAGCCCATCTTAAGAGCTGTTCCTCCAATAAAAGCCTATTCAGTATGGCTTCAGTGGAATGTGCCATGGGCGAACAAGAGTCCCACCAAATCCCTTCTTTTTTACATCTCAAAGACGCCAGGTGAGAAGGATGTTAGGTTTTTCAAGAAAAGACTCAAGTACTGTCATAAAGAATATTTTTAATTGTAGGTTAGTGACAGCAACCATTTTAAAGAAGCACTTGGACCTGTTGAGAAAATTATTTTACAACCAGATCAACCAGATGTTCTCATCCAGTATAGTGGAGTAGGTAGATCACTCTTTAAGCTGCTAAGAAAAGTAAAAACTGACAGAAGAAATAACTAGCAAATTTCTGTAAATGTTCATCCTTCACATTACATAGTACACTTAATTAATTTCCTTAAAGACCTTTTGTGTATTAGTAAACTTCTAAA
>JAVQKG010071898.1:0-17783 GCA_036025885.1 Hypseleotris bucephala
AAAATAGCATGTGTGATCGGCTCTCATCTGTGACAAAATGAGACCAGATAAAGTTTTGAAGAAGCTTGTCAACAGTGAAGTAATGTCTGACAAAAAACTGAAGAATTTCATATTCTAGCACTGGCAAGCACTGTTTTGTTTATACAGCAAAACAGTGCAAAATAGAAAATTGTAGCTAGGTCAGTCTAAAGTTAAAATAAGATGTTAAGCTATAGTACAGTTAATCACAGGGCTGACCCAGAGACAATGTCACAATGCTCTCTCACATTCATTCACTAGGGACACTTTAAAGTCACCAATTCATCTAACACCAACTATGCTTGTCTTTAAGAGTAGGAGAAAGCTGGAAAGAACCCACAGAAACACGTGGTGAACATTCAACCTACAATCTCTATGACAGGAGGGCTAATCACTCTGCCACCAGACAATGTACCAATAACTGTATCCTATCTCTGGCTACACAATAGTTACCCGCGGTGGTTGCTCTGGTGCTTGCGTCTCTGGTTCATTCACAGCTTCTTCAGGTCGTGGAGGTGGAGGGGCATATACTCTTGGGGCTTCGTGTGGACTTTCACTTGGCTCCAAAGTTATAGGTGCATATTCAGCATTGTCAGTCTGTTGAGGTGGTGCTGGATCTTGGGTGGGTGTGATGATAGTGGTAGAGACTGGGTGAGCGGGTGAGTGTTCTGGGTTGGTTTTGCCAACGGGTGCTGGCTGGAATTCTGCGTCCCCACCATTCAATGTGTAGTCCTCTTCCTCATTATCATCAGGGCTATATGTGTTATATTCTTCCTCAAATTCTGCATATTCTGGAGTGGTGGTGTCCTATATTGGAAATACATTTAGTTACTATGAAAAAATTTGTGTAAAGAGGATGCTACAATAATGGAAGAGAGGTCAAATTTACCAAGCCAAATTCAAATCCTCGTGGTGGAGGAGTGGCAAGAAGTCCACTAAAAGATGCCGGGACGATGTTGTCAAAAGAGTAGCGGTTGCCAGTGTGGAAAAGCCAAACCCCGGGAATACCAGTGTTGCCAACCCTAGAAAAAGAAATGTTTTTAATTAAGATTGCAGCATGTATTTGGCAACTTCTTGAAATTGACATACACTTGAATGTCTTATTTAGTGGGTTAGAAAAGTAGATAAATCAATACTGACAAGTAGTGTAAACCAACAGCCAGTAGGAGCATGCCTTTTCAACCATCATGATAAAAGGCAGTTGTATTCCTATTACAGTACAACATGCAATTTCACAATAAAAAAATTAGGGCAGCAGCAAACATTATTTTAAAATTGAATAGCCTAATAAAAGATAATTAAATATTACTGAAATGGATTTTTCAATGTTTTTATTGAGCATTTTCAAAATTTGTGACAACATCTATAATATAGCTGTTGTGCCAAATTATGTTTAGTATAACATAAATAAGTTCATTAATGCAAAACTGTTTAGGCATATACCAATATTTTTAGTTAATACGTTGTTTTATCCATGCATTCTCCATGTGTTTTATAATGGTTGTGCACTTACTGGTAAAGATTCTTAACACTTTGCTCATCACTCGTCAGGCTGTAGTAGGGCCCCTCAGCTCGGGAAAACAAAAGATAGGACACTTCTCCTCTGCTGAAACCAACTCTTGCAGACAGCTCAATCTCCACATTATAAGACTCCTTTATACAAAAAAACAAAATACAAAAACTTATATATATATATGGAAACTGCATTTTCAATATGGAAATGCTTGATCTCCAAAAGTTCACCTTTGGACGCGTTCCATAGAAATTCAAGCCATCTTCAGGATACAGGAAGAGCACATATGAGTCGGTCTCGTCGTAGCCAATCACAGCCTGGAAAGTATTGACCTAAAGGACAGAGGAAAACAATAAGCGGTGGGTACAGTAGCCAAAATTATAGCAAGAGTATTGTTACTTCAAAATAAAAGTAAGAAGTAGTCTTTCAAATAATCACTTAGACTATAAAGATACTTTGGAGAAAAAAGTAATTCAACGATGAGCTACAGATTAGCTATAAACAAGTTAATTTTCTTAACAAAACGAGAATAAGTCAGATACAGTTTTGGGTAGCCAAAGTCATCATACTCAAGTAAGGGTAATTTTAATTGGTGGATAAAGTAGGCAAGAAAATAAACTCAAGTAGAAGTAAAATTGTGGATTAAACTACTCTTCCAACTTTTCCTACCAAGTTGATGTAAACTTGTTATTACCCAAAACAATGTGTCATTCAAAACAGAGGTATAGCGGACAGGAAAGCAGCTGTTTAGTTAGCCATAATTCTAGTGCCCTTGTATGCAGTCATCTTTACTCAAGTACCTACTAAATCTATTAACACATAGGCCATATATTTAGGCTTCACACCTCAACTCCTCCTTCCTCCCCTCGTCTCAACAACTTCCTGCTTTTTCAAGTTTGGACTTCGCACTTGTAATTCCTTTCCTTTTTTTTTTTTGCTGTCCCCTCTTGCCGCATTTTGACACACTGACCTAAACATCTGGGATTCTACCTGCATAGTAACTTTATATCCCTTTATATAGCTTGCATGGGATTTCAATAGCAAGTAAAGGATTTAGAATTATGTCGGCAAGTTTATGGGGGATGTAGGCTAAAGTGAACCAGATTTAATATAGCACTTAAGGAAAGTGTTAAGAAAAGCAGTAGCTTTAAAAATGGTTAAATTGATTTGTATTGTATCGCAAAATGACCAAAAATTTATAAATGTCTGCTATAGGATTTTTTATCCTACCATTTCGACATAAGCCAATGATGAAACCTGATCTCAACATCTCTCTCTGGGATTAGCATGAAGAGATAGAAAGATGTGAGCAGCTGACAAGCACTGATGAAATGGTGGAAAGAACTAAGAATCAAAAAGAAAAGGCTTAAAGTGGCTATATTGATTTAGATGTTTTTTTTCTGCACCTTGCATTTTATAAACCAATGAAAATAGACCAAATAAACTGCATCTTTTTGAAAGCCAAAACATTTGCACTGCGGATTTGTTGCCACCTTTATGTGGGCTCACGTCTATAAAACCGAAACCACATTTAGAATAACTTTTGCGATGTTATTTCCTTTGGGGATTGGGTCAGATTATCTTTTACACACAAAAGGCATACACATTTCTACACTTTAGCAACCCACAATCCAGATGTGCAACTCCACAAGTGTCTTCCTGTGTGTCTGGCCCTTGGTTTCATTATGATGATGACGTTACAATGTGAGCAGACATCATTACAACACAAAGAACCACCCACATATGTCCCTCTACCTATGAACCAATGTATGTCTATGTGTGTCTAATTGCTTACATCAACATCTTTAAGCTATCTTCTTGCATTGGCGAGCGTGGGATAGTCCGCAGCCTAGGGGAGTGTTGTAATTAGTTAGGGAGGGGGTTGAAGAGACTGGGGGGAATGAAGAAGAAGCTATAGCATTGGCATGGTTGAAATTATATAAGTTTGCTATGCTTTTTTACCTCCAACTATGTCATTCAAGTACAATATAGGGGAAGATAATGGGATGGAATTAGGTGGGTGTTAGCAAATATGCAATGGCAACCTCAATGCTCCTCTCAACATAATGTAAACCAGCTGCTTTGGGCCTTAGGTGGGGACAGTATAAGCAATCATGATTACTTACTTCTTCGCTAGCATCAATGTCTTTAATGCTATTTGTCTTTCCAAGTACCATGTTTTTGGAATCAAAACTGAACAAAGATTTGTCAAAACCAGGTCTTCAAAAATGACTAAAGCAGCACTAAACCAAGTCAAATAAAAGCCTACCTGCCTGGATTACAAAAGAATCCTGTAAGTACCACTAGAAAGAGCCCACCAATGGTCCCCTACCACAGTTTGAGAACCACTGGTCTAGCATATCTTTTTACATGTTGTACAGGTCAGCCTACTATGGTAATTTGTTTTCAGTTTTGAAGTTTGTTTCACCAAGGTGGAAAACAAAACTTTTAGAAAGGCTAATCATTGTGATTTTTTAAATTTGTAATCTTGAACAAAGTTTTCACAGACCAAGAACCCCATGTAGGTGTAGTTTGACATTTGCTCTGGGTACAACAGTACATAGTGAAACTATTGAATAAGTGACATAACATATTGTGGGCATGTTGCACATAAAGTAACAGAAGACATTAGACCACCAGCAATTTTAGCTGAATGGACCCCACATGAAAAACAGAAACTTAGTCAATAATGTTAAATTTCAAACATTTCCATTTCAAACACTCTCAATATGGGGCCCCTCTACCTCCTTGGCCACCCCATCAGACTGCCCACATTGCACTACCTAATATTACGCCCCTGCCTGAACCTATACAAGCTACATCCTATTTGTGTGGCCATCTTTATGTGAGTCGGGCCGTCTGCGAGGTACTTTACAGATATTTACAGCTGGAAGACAACAAATGACTGCCAAGACTTCAAAGACAGAGAGAGAGAGCTAGCTAAAGAGATAGTGGGCTAGGGAGGCATCCTTAACTACTCCCCCCTCAAAAAATGTTCTCCCCCAGGGGCAATTGTCACACCTCTCACTCCCAGACACAAGCTAAGGTGTCTACAGCCCTCCCTGTCCCAAATGTTTGCTGTCCCAATTGAAGAGTTGATAACAGGGAGCCTCATTAGGGTTCTGAAAACACTTCATAGATGAAAGCAGAATCAGGAAGTGGCTAAAGATAACGACTTAACTATTAATTAAAGGTACTTAATTAAAGGCTGATCACAATTATCTGGTTTTGACGCCTCATTGCTTTTAAATGCTTATTTCACGGTAGACCAGTTTCACAAATTTCTAAAGATGAAGCTAATTGACAAATAAATTTAAAGTGAAAGTTAATAATTGGTGGTACCCTATTTGGTCAAAATCATTCTACCTGAACATATCTGACCAGAACTGTCTCATGCAGGTTTAGTCCTAATTTAGTACTTGTTTAGACCTGGTTTAATCCTAGAATGAATTCAGCAGAAGTAGTTTAACATGAGCTTTGGACTGCTTGCTTGTCATTTATGAAATTTCTTGTACATTTATGGCCAATTTAATTTAAGTCTTAGCTGAAAAAATGTGTTATACATTTTCTAAACATACTATTATGGTCATGGCTCGTTTACACTAATTCCATGCAATTTATTAACTTTTAGGGTAAATCTAATCATGTTTACACAAGAGTAATTTCATTTAGTCTACAAACTCAGACATAAACTTAAGATTTAGTGAACTAGCTTATTCCACTCCAACCACTCCACACTAGCTCACAGAAAGGTTTAGATTAAGAACTTGTGTAGCATTTGTTTGTTGGTCGTGGGTTTTTAGTTGTTGGCCACAAAACAGCTGCAAGAAGTCAAGTAGAGACAAAACAGCTGCAGTCCAGTTGCCAACTTCACCAGAGTGAGACTACAGCGTGGGAACTGGCATAAGACTTGCATCTATCTCCACAAACGAATACACAAAGACACACATGGGCATCGTATGCACACGTAAACTGCAGCCAGGAAAATGCCCTGTCAGGGTTTTCTTGCTGTCAAAACTAAAATCCTAGAAATTATTCCAAAACCAGAGCTTTACAAGGCAACTGGGGATGGGACAAATTGTACAACAAAATATCTGAGAATTATAATGTAAGGTGAAACTAATTATGTGGGTTCACAAACAGGTAATCCTGGTTTAACTTAGCTCTGGTTTAGTCACAGTAAATTCCAGATTTAGATCTAGTTTAGAACTGGTTTATTGTTGAGCAGAGAGAGTTTAGAGCTTTTTTGTAAGTTTAGACCTAATGCAGACTTGGCTCACTGCTGTCTTGGTGTAGTGTTAGTTTAGACCTGGTTTAGCCCTGTGACCCTTTTATACACTCATTAATGTATTCCGTGAAGGTTCTCATTCATTCATCCAGTCCAGATGACTGATTTTAACTTTCTTGACTCTCATTCAACTCTCAAAATGTTCTAAAATGTTGCAGCTGTCTATATGCTACAGTTACATATAACCTATAAAATTAAAAGGCACACAAATGCACATTAAAGATACTACACAAATAGGCTTATAATAAATGTTTTTATAATCAACTCCATGGTGGAAAATAAAGTTGTTTTTCTTAGACTTTGAATGGCTGGTACATATGAGTAGCCTGTCCACAGCTCTAAACCAGCAGACTATGACTCTACATGTAATTAGTGATGACATCAAGTTGCCAATACCCATGTTCAGTGCCCAGCCATCATCCAAAGTGCCCATAAAGTAGGGTTTATTTGAGCTGTTATTAGCAACTGTTTAAAGTAAAATCAAAACCTGGTCCAAAAAAGCTTAAGTGTATAAACATAGCCTGCTTTGAACCTTGGTAAGTATCTGAAGGGGTGCTCCATGTCACGGCAAGAGGTCCCTAAGAAAGCAAACAGACTTAGGACAACCATTACAACAATTGTGCTAGAGAGGGGAGTGTTGGCAAATCATAATAGTCATGGTTTGGTTACCTAAGTTTAAAAGTACTCTACACTCACCGACCACTTTATTAGGTACACCTATACAACTACAGGAGGTAATATACAGAATATACAGAAGACTACACCAGGCCATTTTATTAGGTACGGGGTCTAACTAAGAAAATGGCCAGTAGATTATTTAGCATACCCTGACAAATCTTAGAACATAAATGCTATAATACATTGGTCACGTAAAAGTATAATTTAAGTCTAAATATACCTGATGACAGACAGAAAGCTAAAGTCTAAGTAAATGGCTTTGGTCATTAATAAACTCTCGACCTAGTGGCAGATACAACAGACTGTCTGTTCGGCCCCTAAATGGGAAGTAATTACTTGCCAATTATGATAGCAGTCAATGTAAGTGGCTAATTTAAAAGAAAAACAAGAAGTGTGAGAACCAATTTTGTCTATCCCACTTGTATGTCAATATCCAGGGAGGCAGGATTGGGTATAGTCCTGGTTTAGTCCTAGTTTAGACCTGGTTTTGTCCTTCTTTTTCCTTTGTTGTCCTTATTTAGACCTGATATAGTTTAATCCTGGTTTACATGATTTTCCAGTTTAGCTCTTAGTCCTACTTTATATCTATTTTATACCTTCCTTAACCACCGTATGGACCTGATATAGACTTGCTTTGGTCTTGGTTTAGACCTATTTTTAGACTGTCTACTACTGCCCTGATTCATTCTATTCTTTAGAGCATCATTTTGCCCTTGCTCAGTCCTGGTTTAGATTTGTAGTTTATTCTGCTTTTGTTGTAGTTTAGTCCATGGTTTAGATCTAGTTTACCAAAATATTTTCTATTTCTGGTTTAGTCCCTGTTTAGACCAAGTTTAGTACTGGTTTGGACCTGGTTTAGTCCCATTACCTGGTACGTCTATATCCAACTATGCCTTACTTTTGAGAACTTGGGAACATTTTTAGGCACTACTACCCACCCTAACGAAATCCTGGTCCATATCATCAGATTTCGCCTCGCCCCTTCCCCCTTTTTTTCAATGGCGACAAACCCACCTCAAGTCAAATCAGTTCACACACATACCAAGTTCTACACCCACTATGTACCCCACCCACCCAATCGGCACCTCTGGCTAGTCACTTCAAAGGAAAGATGCTATCAAGGGCCAAAAGGGAGACCCACTGAAGCGAATCCCCCCAAAAACAGTTGCTATCTGACAAGGCTAGCTTTTTTACAATAACAAAACAAATAGTCTTTAGCACAAGGGAAAACAAACAGCACTGAATAGACAGGTAAACAAACAAAAGTGAATGGGGCTGATTTGGTTAGCATTGTATAGGTGAAGTGACTGTATGCTAATTTGCTAGCCTAAACGCAAAACATAATAGAGGTGCTAATCTTATCTGGGGGCCATAAAGGAGAGTGCAAACAAACAGTACAATGCGTTTTTAGAGTGGTTCTGGATCATTGTCTGGGTCAAGGATTTTTAAAGGGTCTTACAATTGTGACATAAATTGCATTGGCTTCTAGTTATCTTCTCCTGGTTTAGCTTTACAAATCTGACCATAACACCCTTGTCTGGGATTAGCATGAATAAAAACAAAGATGTGAGCAGCCTACAACCGCTGATGACAGGGTGGGACCATAGCCGTCATCCAAAATGTATAAGTGGACTTTAGAAAGCAAAGGGTAGTAACATAATTGGATTTATATGTGCCCATCTTGTCTGGAAATATATTGCATATTTTAAGCTATTAACCTGTTTGAAACTATCTGAAACATTTGCACAGTACAATAGCACAACTTTTTTTTTTCGTCAATGGCAGAAGGAACCATAAATTTACTTTAACTTTACCCTTTCATCTTACAAGCTTCAAATATGGGAACAATCCCAAAATGCCAAATCTTCCAACCAGTCCCAAAGTCCCCAATTCATTTATTAACTTGGGCACAATTGTGGGAGTAAGCTCGCGCCCACCCAAGCATGAAAACCGCTTTTGCCCTGTCTACCTGCGTACTACAAAGTGTGTGAACTAGGAGGAGGAGGAGGGAGTTCCTAACTAGTGGGACAGGGGCCACTTTGATGACCCTCAAAGATGACCTCTGGCCTCTTGAAAAAGGGTTAAGAGGCAGATTAGGAGGGGACCACGGATTACAAACAAGGACACCCCCCATTCCCCGCAAATTACAAGTGATGCACGAGCTTCCAGGAATTTGAGCAAAACAAATAATAAACGACTAGCTATTGTCTTTGCATCTATTAAAATGAATGTTTTTTTTTTACCTTGTTTGTTGGTCGCTTTTTAGGGTCGTCTTCATAGGCCGCCACATTCTCCCAAGTCGCAACTACAGCGTGCGTCGGTGTAAATCTTGCGTCTGGGAATCCTCTATGCACTTCCTGAATAGGCAAATTTATGAATGAATAAAAAATGGAAGATGGAATGACAGAAAAAAGTATGGAATGCTTTGAAACTGATGAAGAGAACAAATTCAGCATTACAAACAAAAGATTATTTAAAGTCTATAAGGTGTGCATTTAATTTCCTTACCTGGGTGACTCGGTTGAGAATGCTAGGCGTTTCGGTCACTCTGTAGAAGATTTGTCCTTGGCCATTGCTAGTATCGATATCGGCGAGAAAGGGTGCGACTACGGGGAAGTCAGTCGGAAAGCCATCGTCAACGTATTGCTTTTCCATAGGCAAGTCCTGGGCTGAAATGATGCCATTGGTAGCCACCTAGAGACAGAAAAATACATTGTAATTCAAGTATTCAAGAAATGTTGCCAATACAAAATATTCAGCTGTGGTTCTTAGCTTTTTATCTGACCATAAAACCACTGGATTTGGTTCTTACACTGTTACAACAAATCCAATTTAAACCAAGCTAAAGCCTGCCTTAGCTTATCCAGCAAAATGTTTTCCCAATTTCTAAACCACAAATGTTTTTTATGACGCTTTGATAGACAAAAACTGAACCAACAAGGACATCGTAGTTTTAAAAAGCTGACTTCTCTCCAGCTCATCTGTTGATAACTGCAGCAAATTTGTTATGATAGCCACTCCATAAAAATCCGGCACGCCTCGAGATGTTTATATTCATGCATAGTATTGAGAGAGGATATGTTTAGGTCTAGACTGAAATGCACGGCAATTTATTAAAGTAAAACAAACACTTTATGGGTGATTTAGATAAAACTGGAAAAGTCAGAGATATACTGCGAAAGCTTAAGATATGATGGATAGCTATTGCAGTCCACTTAAAATGAACTGAATGAACTTAATAGACTATGTCACTAACCAAAGCATAATAATGAATTGATGCAAATACTGCAATTGATGTAAACAGTACCTTACATTTTTTTAAAGAGGGGAATTAGGTCAACATCTCTGAGCATTTGAAAAATATAATGATAAAACTGCTTGGTTTAGTCCTTCTAGACTTCCTTTAGTAGTTAAGACCTGGTTTAGACCTACTTTATTTGTATAGATCTGGTTTAGATCCTTGTTTGATTCTATTCTAGTCCTAGTTTGACCTTATGGCTTAATGAGCTTTACTCACTACATTCATATTCCAAATACAGTAGGTTATATAATATTGCATCTTTCTACATAGTGTTACTTAGATTAGCAGCATATTAATAAACGTATTTGGAAAAATAGCGGCTTAAGCCTGGACCTCTGTGACCTCCATAGCGTATGGTCATGGATGCAACAGCTGCACGTATCACCTGAATGAATATACCATTAGTTAATCCTACGTTTACGCACGCACAGTGGTGAAAGCTGAATGTCAATTGAAAAGTTTAGCAGTGCAGCATCTCCACTTTTTCTAATCCAAGCATGCACGTAAATAAATAAAAGTATTACATATAGCTGCGTGAAAGAAGCATCGTAGAAATACAGTGGTCTTGGCAGGGTCAGCACTTTGGACGTCTCATCGTCTCCTTCGGCCAGTATCAGATCTCCACTCAGCGGGCCGTAGGGGAACATATCGGTTCTATGGATGCCGCTGACCACTCGTAGACTGCCGGTACAGCAGAGGAGCAACCACACGGCAGCCGACACATGCCCCCGGTCCATGGTGCTAGAGAGCTCTAAGCAGCGGTAAACTGGACTGAAGTCTCCACCGCTGCTTCTGATAGTCCGTGCGAAAAGAGGCGGGGCTTACGCAACTTTGGAGACGCGCGGATTGGTCAGAGGTGTGTTGACGGACAGCAGGTTGGGAGGATGTTGGTAACATCTGGGTTAAATTATAACAAGAGACAAATGGTGAAGTTTTTGATAAGGATGCAACTATAGATTTTACTTTGATCATTTCTTCGATGCGAATGCACAAAACATCCATTAAAACAGATAAAATAACTTAAACCAGTCCAACTATTTTGTAAATACTTATAATGCTTTGGTTTTAATTTTCTTTCCAATTTGTTAAGTCCATAGGTTCCTGGACAGATTTGTCGAAGGCAAACTGAACAGAAAACTGGTCTTCGGCGCCACCTGGCGGCCACAAAATACAATGCAGCAACTATTTCACCACATTGTTTTGTCATGTTGGACTTATTTTAGAAATATGTTTAATACAAAGTGCCGGCAATATTTGCTGTGAAGAAGATAAGACTTTGCCATATGCTTGCACGCATTAAACACTATTTTATGTTGATTTGAGTACTTTAACCTTTTCATTAAATAATCCAAATAATGTGAACACCAAATAATAGATTTGGTAATTATTTGTTAAAGACAATGAACTGTCTGTGAACCTGACCTGTCCATACTTGTACTTGCAGCTATGGACCAGTAGGTGGAGACAAAGTCAAGTCTAAAAAAGTAAACTCCAGATAAGTCAAAACAATTTTCATTCAATAAATATACAGGCAAAGTTGCCACTCAAATAAGAGTAGTGTTACTTAAAAATGTTACTCAATTAAAAGTAGAAAAGCACTGATTTAAATTGAACTATTTTTAAGTACTATTACTGCAAGACAATCAAACTCAAGTAAAAGTAAAAAAGCATTGTTCATTTAAAATACTCTCAAAAGTGCAAATTATTCAAGAAGTTGCCCAACAAAATGTAAATGAGTATCTAAGGACATATTTATTCATTTTCCACAGTTAGCAAGTAAGAAATATTTATAAATTAATATATCATCTTATTTCACTTTCCAATTACTGTATGTCTAGTGAAAGGACCTTGAGTGACCTCTTCCACTTGTCTAATAGTGACATCAGATCACAGTTCACCAAATCAATACAGCTCATTAATGATTCAGACAGGGCCATTAGCCGACCGGGGAACACAGAGTGAGGTCTGCTGTTGTAGTCCACCTGCTTCAATTTTGTCCAATGGTGTGTTTACTGATCTGCCGACCTAATGATGCCTTTCTGTTTCCTCAAACCAGTCACTGACATTAAGACATTTTTTCACCCACAGAACTGACGCTCACTGGATATTGTATCTCTTACTAATCTAAGTAAATCACTCGTATGCTATACATTTCAGCATGTTTTTCTTCATCATATATGCATGACTAAATCCAATTATGTGAAGCGATGTGATAATCACATTTTCTGTTTGAGCTCACAAAAATTGATCTACCTAATAAAGTGGCCACTGACTGTATAAAACGTTTGAATGGGGCTCTCTTCTCTCAATCACAATACAAACAGCATAGTCAGCAGCCCGACCTGCGCGAAGCCTGTTTACCAGTAGAGTAGACCATATGAGCTGTGGATTGCATGGGTAATTTGATTAAGCACTAAATAAAAAAGACAGCCCTCTCCATGTCAATTAGATCAATAGCAGCTGGCTGGATCAAAAGGCTTCAGCGTAAAGATTTAAGATAAGAGATTATAGCATTACTAACATGACTATTAATGCTCTAATGCTATTGTCTGCAACACTTTTCCACCCAACAAATTGTAATTAGCATAAGAGGCTGCTAAGATAGGTGTCAGTAATGAAACTAAATGAAAAACAAATGGTCTGACGCAAAGGGAAGGGCAGCATGGATTCCACTGACAGACGAATGCCTATAAATAACTATGGGTTGTGAACTGTAACCAGCAGCACATAACTTATATACACATTAACGTGTACACTGACTGGCCATTTTATCAGGTACACCTGTTTACCTATGCTTAAAGAGTTTTAGTCAGCCATATTGCATCAAGTCATGACAAACCGATTAGTTTAAATCAAACATTCAGAATAAAGAGGAAAGATGATTACTATGAATGTATTTTGTGTTAGGTGGATTATTAGTAATAGCAAGTTTCACAGAGAAAATGTGGAAGAAACTTTTTTGTTGGTGCCGGGACTTATTTTGGTGCCAGGAATTAGGTTTGAGATGACAGAAAGGCAACAAGTGCTACTCAAGATGACAAAACATGAAGCAGATTGGCTACAGAAGTATAAGATTACACTGTGTGCCACTTAATTAGGTATAAGGCCTTCCTAATAAAGTGGCCACAGAGAGACTATAACTTTTTTTTTTATTGCATTTGAAGCGCTAAAAGACTAAGGTTATTATGGGGGGAGAAGCAAATGGCCAGTAAGATGGACAGTCTAATGGAAGAGAAAAGACAAAGAAAAACTGGCAAAGTAGACATAGATCACAATTAGGAGAACCTTAATGGACCTCAATACAGGCCCTTTAGTGTAATTGTCATTTTAAAGCTTTCAGCAGGACACATTTTCTTCTTTCCCTCGTAGAATCGAAAGCGTGATTAGAATTTACGACATTAACTGGCAAAGAACTTCATTTCTAACATCAATCTTGAAGTGCGAAACTATCCAAGAAGACTTAACTGTACTGGCCATTTTATTAGGCAGACCTGCTTGTGAAATAGCCAATCAGCCCGTCACATTAGGCTAAATCAAGACAATGGATTTAGTCTTGCACATAAGCTCAAATCAAACCAGCAGAAATTCAAACGTAGGATTAGAATAAAGAAATTGTTGGTGCCAAGTGAGCACTCCACTGACGGGTTTTAGAGACACCAAGTCTACATAATAAAGTGGCCAGTGAGTCAGTGTACATCTATGGCTTGGTCTTTGTCAAAATATAGGTTTATCTCCAAATGACCACACCTAACAGTTATGTCATTCAAGAAGGACAGTTAAGTTTAGCTGTCCAATATCACAGTCATATGTTCTTGATAATTAGGTAAAAATTTCCCCAATGGTCCCTAGGGTTATGGCCAACTCTTCTTACTCTTGAATGAGCAAAACTTCCTAAAGATGATGCTTCTAGTAATCTTTCGTGACGCTCTGAATATTCGAACAGTGGGCGTGCATAACTGGCAGTACGTCACCGTTGAGCTGCGTGGAGTCGGGCTGCTTCATTCATACGTCGCTCATCATAGTCAGTAGAGCGCCTCAAAACCAGCTCACCTCCAAAAAGAGCACTGCTTAATCTAAAAAAGCAAATACCGCGAGAAAAGTCGGATTTACTTTCATATGGAAATAAGGTTTACGCAGCGGAGCGACACCAAACAAAGGTGAGGATTTTCAAAACATTTCAACCCAGCGAGGCATTCTCCCCCAAACTTCTTCTTCTTATTATAAATCAAGTTATTTTCCCCTTGTAAAAATCAATAAAAACTGTGTGTCTGATTTAGAGCCACTTTTACGCACAACTTCATACTTTTGGCCAACACGTGTCTTGACAAGATATTCGTCAATTGCAAAAGAACCCCCAGGTTAAATCGAGTTTTTATCCGTTTGCTTTGCAGGGGATTTTAAGCGTTATCAACCATCAGATTCTCTTGGCTACATAAAAGCCCGCGACACCTGGACACATCTGGCCCCATTTCAATTGGATTCAGGCATTGGTCAAGCTACTGTTTATCTTTAATCGAGAGCTTGTGGGACAATGAACCAAAAAGCTGCAGGTGAGTAAACCATTTTTTTTTTACTTTTCGGTGTGGCAATAACTACTCCATGCAATAAATGCGTAATACAATGCAGACAACCCCGCTGTTCCCGGGAAACTCAACAGCTGCAAAAAGACGTGTTCAAAACTTCATGATGCTACTTATTCTTAGTCACCAAGCCCAACAAATCGAGTCATCAGCATTTGAGGTTTTGTATTTGTAGTGCAAGCATTTTTTTTATAGGCCTATGTACAGCAATGCGTTGTTACTGTTTCCCTATCATTTTGAAACTGGCTCATGACCAAAATGAGATAATAAACATGTGATTCTCTGAAATGACCCAGGGAAGACACCAAGCCAATTCGTAGCAAGTAAACAACTCATTTTACGAAATTATTTTGAATGTGGTGTAAACAAACTTAGACCGTTTGCATCTTTTGGACCTGGGCCAACAAAAGCACTGTCACATGAAACTGTCCAGAAGTTGTTTGTTGGGGATATTTTAGCTATAAATCGTTCTAGTACAAAACAGATTTCAAGTCTTATTGTATTCTGAACGCAATATATCATCTTTAATAAATTTGTTATCACATATCTTTAATTTGAGATGTCTGATCGTTGTAAATAGGATTGATTTACACAGGTGCAAGCTGTCACCAGTGATTTATTGACCTAATACAGACAGGCATTCATAAACGTTCAAATTAATTTGGATTTAGTTAATTATAAAAAGAACACAATGAAAGAACACAACAAGATGCGTTTGATAAATGTATAATAGAATTTTACAATCTAGTCCTGTCATGAACTGAATGCAAAGTTTATGTGTGTGGTGGACAATGTTTTTACTACTATTTCAATATAAAGTTACCAGCAAAAGGTTCAAGTAATACGAACATTTATAGTTTATGTTTTAATTTCTTCATTCATATCATTGTATTGCACTTGATATGGCAAACTTGAATGTTGTGGTTTCCAGTTACACTAATCAGACTATTATTGATAGACATTCAACATATCAGAAAGAACAAAAATTGAAAAATGCTAACTAGGACACCATTCAGCATTGTAAATCACAAGAATTTAGGGTTAGGGTTAGTTCAATAGCCTTAAATTGTTGCATTTTTTGGCTTCTCATCTCTCAGCCAAAGGGGAATCAACTGGAATCTTTCAACATACTTGCTGCTCCTAATGTTGCTATCTGCTAATATAAACCCAAGGAAATCTGCCACCTGTTGTTTTTAATTGTACTGTTTTATTTTGGAAATATTGTGATTATTCATTTCCCCTTTTCTGTTTCTAGGATGGCAGCAGACAACCACTTGAGCAGACCCTAGTAGACCTCCATATACCCAGGACATATTTCCTTCTTAAACCCAGTGACTACCATTGCTGCTGCCATGTCGGCCAATCAAGATGACCCGTGCCATAATAAGCACCATATTGACTCCAGCAGTAGCCCGCTCATCAGTGCCCTCATGTTCGGAGCCGGGATTATCGGGAACGTCGCTGCTTTGGTGATACTGGAAATCCGGAGGCGCCAGGAAAGCAAAGGCGAGGGCAATAAGCGAAAAGCGCTATTCCATGTCCTTATAACTGCATTGGTGGTTACAGACTTATCTGGGACTTGCCTGGTGACCCCTTTGGTGCAGCTTTCATATTCCCAAAACACTACTTTGGTGGGAATGTCACCGAAATCTTATGTGTGCTCCTATTTTGGATTTAGTATGGTGTTTTTCAGCTTGGCGACAGTGTCCTTGCTGCTCACTACGGCGCTAGACAGATGCTTGGCGATTGGTTACCCATATCTCTACAGTCGCCATGTGACTAAAAAGTGTGCTTATTTTATTATTCCCACGATTTTCTTCTTAAATATTATATTTTGCAGTATGCCTTTTTTTGGATTTGGAAACTACGTCCAATACTGCCCCGGGACTTGGTGTTTTATCGATATGAACCCAGAAAGCAGAGAGGATCGCGTCTACGCTAACTTGTACGCCACGGTGATGCTAGTGCTAGTGCTGTCGATTGTGGCGTGTAATTTGTTTGTGGTATACCAGCTGTTCAGGATGTACCAGCGCAGAAAGAGGAACGGCTCTGTCGTGGTGCACACCAGGTCCAAAAGTGAACGGCGGACTATGTCTATGGCTGAAGAAGTGGAGCATCTGATACTGCTGGTCTTCATGACCATCATCTTCATCATCTGCACCATGCCCCTAGTGGTAAGAAACACACAAAGCAATCCACAATCAGTCATTTTCAGGGCAAAGTCAGAATAGTTTTTCTTGATAATTATTATTTTACTTTGGACCCTCCCCTGGCCTCTAGCGCAACTTTAAATCAGCCACTTTGAACAATAGTCGTTGAGTTTTACTTGAATCCTTCCCCTGGCCTCTACAGACTACAGATAATCTACTTTACATCATAGGACAGGGTCAGGTAGTCCATTTTTAGCATTTCAAAATTAAAAGACAGTAAGGTACAAAACTGGCATTTAAGTCAGTCATTTTCATAAAGACATACTTTGTACTGTAAATTACATTTATTTCTGCAAAATATAGGCCCAGCATGGCAATCATTTCGTAAAATTAATAATTCTGCAGATCATTTTGAAACATCTTATTAGATATGATATGAAATCGTATATGGTTTTGTGGTTTATCGTATAAAACTTTAATTATATTTTTTTCTCAGTACTTCTACATATTTCCTTGTGTGAATGTAGGGCCAAACCTGTAAGCCTGGTTGTGATTGACAGTTTTATAAAACCACAAACCAAATGTTATCCAAGAAATCCAAAAAGTGGTCAGTGTACTAAAAAAGACGAGAAATGTCTGGCTTACTATATTTGCCTAAACTGGTTCAATTGTAGCATACATAATGACATAAAAAGATAAACTGTAAAACCATTATTGTTGCTTATTAGATTACAGACTAAAGGACATTTTAATGGCTTTGAACGCCTTGCATCCCGGTCAGTGCTGAGATAGTGGTTGAGGATTATAATCTGATAATTGATGCTATCTGCAGACAGGACAGGTCATATGGACATGGCTTCTGGAATATTTGCAGTTTATACAGATTAAATTAGATCATTATTTAGGCCGTGTGTGTGGTCTACTGCAAACAGAAGCTTAGAAAGTAACTCTGTATTTCAAATAGAAAATCAATATCACAAATGTCCTTTACAGTACACAAGGATGCCTGAGACATAATGGACTAAAGTGGCTATTGTAAAAAGGTTGCATTTACTGGCCAAATTATTAGGTACGAGCTTTACCTAATAAAGTGGCCAGTGAGTAGTCTCCCTATTATTTACGTCAACACATCTCTTCTGTTCTGTTAGACCACTTTTATTTGCTTAACATAAGGAAACTACTGTACATAAAGTTCACCAAATACAGAGAAGCTACTGTATTCTGCTTACACAACATAGTCACCAGATTCATACGA
>JAVQKG010071911.1:0-12716 GCA_036025885.1 Hypseleotris bucephala
AATTGGAACTTTTCCCAGTCAACTTTTAGAATTGATAAGGGCTCTTGGATGAGAGCCGAAACGTCTTCAACTCAAAACCCAAGTCCAGATGACTGATTTAAACCTTCTTCAACTTTAACCTCGGCATATAAACGCATTGTCTTCGCAAGAAGTCATTGCTCCTTTTCTTTTTCCGAGTGTCGACCAAGAGAAACCCATTGGCAAATAACAAAACATGCAATCAATTCTCTTTGAGGCCTCAGCACAATTACCTCCAGCCGGTCTATACAGCACAAAGCATCACTGTTAAGAAATGATACTTACACAAGGCGCTCCATTACCGATAAATCCATTTCACGCCTTTTGTTCAAACAGATTTGACTCTTTTCACTCATGCATGTATTTGATTTGGAGCACACTTTATGTCAATACATAAATAGGGCTCCATTCAAATGGTGAAGAATTGCTTTGCTGCTGGTGGTGTTCAAAGCTGATAGTGGCAGACTTAGCCCATTGTTCTTCTGACAATGACACGTCCCAGAGTGCTTAGCCAAACCAGATGAATATTTAGCTGTTACTTTTTGTGCTAAAACTTCTTAAAAATCTGTAATTTTTTCCTGTTTGCTACAGATGGAGTGTCAGAATTATATCCGAGTTTTGCTGGTGAACAAAACAGAGGTCATGACGTGTGGGACCAATGCTTTCCAGCCACTCTGCATCACACGAGAGGTACCAACTGTTCTTGTGCTAAGCTAACAGTCAGACCAAATTAACCTAAGCTAATTAGCTTGTTGTCATTTGTATATTCTATTGTACCTTTGGGCTATTTTGTGACATTTTTTATCCATAATTGTTCCAGATGAAAGTGCCTTAAACTGTAATTGGATGTAGATAGTGACTTTACTGTGTAGCTCTTGCTCTAGATTAGAGCAAAAACCTCCAATACACTCCAACAAGCAGACTAATACATTCCCAAGATGGGTAGAGATGCTTTCCAGTTGACACAGTGGCAGTACAAACTAGTATGGGGCTGGAATTTAACTTCTACTTGTTGCACCTATTGTGCTTCAAGAAAAATATTATTTCTGGCCTACCTCCTTTCACTCTGTAATCTTGAATTAAACAAAGTCTTTCCTGAAACCCCCTTGAATCTAATTACTGTATATTTTTTCCAGGTTGGGAACATGAGTCATGTTTTGGAGCGTGTGAACGGTGTAGCCCGCTGTCCATACGACCCTCGTCATAACTCCACAGCAGTAGTGACCGAGAGCGGAGAACTGTACGCTGCTACAGTCATCGACTTCTCTGGACGGGACCCTGTCATCTACCGCAGTCTGGGGAACATGCCTCCACTACGGACCGCTCAGTACAACTCCAAATGGCTTAATGGTACGTCACAGTGTACATTTGAAACATTTTGTGTGTCTTTTGAATGGAAGGGTCCTACCATAAACTGTGAATGGACTATTGCACAAATCAAGGTCCATTTTCTGCAGCGTTTTCTTAGCCACTTTTAAAGTCTGGATTAAACAAATAAGCATTCCTCTTTTGTGCACTATATTTTACCCTATATTTTGAAGCTTATGTGCTTCTCAAATTTGCCAGTAGAAATTTGTTTTGCTGATTGCTCCAATCATGCACTACCACTTCAATATTGTACTGCAGTAATTGTAAACGCCTTTAGCCTTTCTAACTAGTCCAAAATAAAAAAAAAAACTGAATAACTAATTAATTGAACCAAATATTCTGCTTAAAATATAGTATCTTTCCAAAAGTAACCCAATAGTCTTCTGGTCTTCCAAACATGAAGTTATTCAGCATAGTTAAACTTTGGCTGCTCCAAATGATGTGAGAAAATGCTGCTGTTATTTTGGCCAATGGTTTCTGCATAAAATAGTGCTCACTTTATTATAGTATTATATGCAAATGTATCAGCACGGCTGTATCTGGGATGTGCATGGAATAACTTTCAACCTCTTGTGCGTTTCACATAGAGGCAGTCAGTGCATGAGAAATGTAGTCTGCCGGGAACAGTAATCAGATTAGGACTACGCTGTTTAAATAATCTACATGTGGCTGACTCAGAGACTTGTGTCAAAAAGGCTCTAAAATCTAGTGCTTTGATTCCAAACATTAGCTCAGAGCTGCATCAGATGGGCCAACGACGCTGCAGTCTCCAACACAATCACATCTGTTGTTACACGGCCAAGACAGACCAACGCCATAGAGGTGTTTACTGAGGATTACAGAGACTGCTGGATAGAAGAATGAGTGAGGGCATCAGCATGGACTTGAATTTTGAGGATTTTTAGGGGTTTTCCTTTATCAGTTTTGGCTGTATGCTTCCAGTTATAACTTTCTGAATGGGCCAATCAGAATAAGCCATTGTCACATTTTTGTCTGCTGATTCATTAAGTAAAACTGGGCACTGCACAATCTATCCTAAGCTATCAATGAAAGTACAGCCATAGATTTGTGCTAATGCATCGCTAATGGAGCCTTTTTACATCAATGAAATAGTTTTATATTTGCTAAAAGGATGCATACAGAACATTTAAGATAACTGCTGATGTTATTAGATTATTCAAATTGAATGGGGGAAAAAAAAACACAATAAGCAATTTAACATATATTGTGGGGTGAAAAATATAAGCAGGTATGTACCAATAAGGTATCAACTTTCATATTCTTGAGCACCTAGCTCACTGGAGTTTTAACAACATTGGCTATATCTGTCATGTAAACACAAATAACATTATATACATAGGTTTCTTTGTTGTGACTTAATGGCATATCCTGTTTATAACCAAGATGCAGCTTGTAGCTACTATAGACTCATGTATAACTCATAAACTGGTTGGACTTAAAGGAACACACCACAGTTTTTCTAAATTCAACTATGTTCTGCTATCACTTTAGACGAGTGGATACATACCTGTCTCATATTGATGTGTGCGGTCAGTTCTTGTAGCGAAATGTTTAAGTTTGTTAGCACTTAGCTTCTCCCATGTATTCCTATGGGGCCACCTCGAGCTACCTTTTAGAAGTTACCAATCGCTTCCACGTTTTCCCTATTTAATACGAGTACATTACACAACCCACCACCGAAGGATGTTTACACAAAATGAAACGTGGCGATTTTTTAAGCGAAAAAAAGAAGGGACTATACGCTGTCAGCAGAGTGATATTGCGGTAATGTAGCTATATCACTCCGCCGATGTTTGTTTACCTTTTTTTTCCATGCTTAAAATAACGCTGTGTTTCATTTTGTGTAAACATACTTAGGCTGTGGGTAATGTCGTGTACGTGCATTTAAATAGGGAAAACGTGGAAGAGTTTGGTCGCTTCTAAATTGTTCTAATTTGTAGGTAAAGTTGGCCCCATTGGAATACATGGGATAAGCTTACGGCTAACGCATTAAAAACTCGCAAGAATTGACTGCACGCATCAATATGAGACAGGTATGTATCCACTCATCTAAAGTGATAGAAGAACATAGTTGAATGAAGGAAAACGGTGGTGTGTTCCTTTAAATTAGCCTAATATCTTGAAGTGGATGCTCTCAGAAGACTCTTCATTAAGTCAGTCTAATTGTGCTGCTGTAGGTGCCAACATCCTGAGAGACTCTTCAGGAAACGTCAAGCTGGGAGACTTTGGAGCCAGTAAAAGGATTCAGACAATCTGCATGTCTGGTACAGGCATCAAGTCTGTCACTGGCACCCCCTACTGGATGAGTCCGGAGGTCATCAACGGAGAGGGTTATGGACGTAAAGCTGATGTTTGGTAAGATTATAGCTTGTCATTTTAAATATTTTTGTACAACATTTGTTAGTAAGATTAAAGATAAAACTGTCTCAATCTTTTGAACTAAACATTTTTGTTTGATTCAGGAGTGTTGCCTGCACTGTTGTGGAAATGCTGACCCAAAAACCTCCTTGGGCTGAGTTCGAGGCCATGGCTGCTATTTTTAAAATTGCCACACAGCCGACAAAGCCACTGCTGCCTGAAGGCGTCTCAGACTCGTGTAGGGACTTCCTGCGGCAGGTGTTTGTGGAGGAGAAGTGGCGTCCCACTGCAGATGTCCTGCTCAGTCATCCTTTCGTCCAGGGCATCTTCTGAAGTCTTAGCCCCTGTCCCCTCCCCGCCTGAGGCCTCTCTTGTGGCCCGCCCTGCCCCTCAGGGCCCCATGTCACCAGGTTTCAGGGTCCGCACCACTCCAACTCAATACCCTGTCATCTCTTACCGTAGTCTGCCTTGTCAGGACTGAAGTCCCTGTATCCACCACACAGTGCTGCAGTGTGGAGTATCCGCTCAGAGGCCAGACCTGTAGTCCTCCCAGACATCACAGCATCCCCCCGAGATGGGATCGACAAGAAAGCACTTAGTCTGTCGCGCACCAGACAGTTTTCATTCCAGGAGGAAAGTGGTTAGAAATGTGATGTCCCAAACTGTCTTGGTCTCACTTTACTGCACTCGCCTCCTGCTTAAATAGTGTCCACTATTGGCCTGGGCCAGGGACTTAGTAACCAGATGAACTGGTGGTCCTGATAGTACTGGATCCAGCTCACCAGCAGGAGTTATACAGTAGGTGTGCTCAGCTGAAATGGTAAAATATTTTTATATGAATGTCACATACAAAGTCATCTTAGCAGATTTCTAGAATTTTTGTTAACAACAAAAAGGCATAGAAAAATCTTAGAGGGTCTAAAAGACCTAGTTTTTATACCATTTTGAACTCCATTTAGAAGGATTGTCAACATTGCACTTTTGATTAATACAACATTTACAACATGCAAGATAATCAAGAGAGAATATTTTTCTATTTTATGTTGTCTTGAGTTATGTCGTCTTACTCAATGTCTTTGAAATAGGAACCAAACTCTGGCATTGGTGTTCAATGTCTCTAAACTTTAAAGCAATAACAACAGCATTGTTGGACTTCTTCAGCTTCCCATGCAGTGAGCCATTATCCAAGTGTGCAAAGAGTTGATTAAAAACGCCACTAAAAAGGATTCACAGGCAGAAACTTTTACATCTGATGGGTATAGCTCATTTACAGTATTATAAAGTCTTTCTTTGTCACTTCAGATTAGCCTTCTTTATATACGAATGGCAGCTTAGTGCACAGCCAGCTGCAGGGACCAAATGCATCTTTGTTACTCTGTTCCTTTTTCATAATGTCTATTTTACATTCACCCAAATGCCTTTTTTGCAAACTGCATCAATGATTTATTTGGTTTTGTAAACGGAGCACACATATGATGTAATTTTGTCAAAGTGAGAACGGAGATAGCAGGTTGGAGATGACAACGATAGAAGCAAATGCTGTATCAAAGAAGACTTTAACTTGTGGAGAGGCGATTGCAGGAGATGCTGTATGACAATGGCACTTAAAGGAAGGAATGATCAAATCTTTTTGTATTCTTGTCAGTGCCTTACCTGAACCTGTTGTTTTTTGTTCATTGCCAAAGCACAAAGCTTTTTGATATGGTGAGCAGCTGTTCTGATGCGAGCACACAGTTCGCTTTTTGAAGAGTATATACTGTAAATACATATTGTTCTGCACTTTTGTATTGAAACTTTACAGTATAGAAATCTATTTGGTTTAACATTATAGAGTAGATTGTACTGTGACCAAGAGGAAATGTCTCATTGAGAGCTGTGTGGAAAGACTTGGAGGTTTTTGATCTGGGCAATTTCTTTTGACCCAATGATGAAGCCTTTAAAAACGAAATGTATCTTTTGTACATTTAACTTAATAAAGCAAAACTATAATCTTCTTTGTTCTATTTCTGTGTGTTTGCTAGTTTTCCTGAAGATTTCCATTCTTCATGCTAATGGAATAATTTTTGGACAATTTAATAATATTGTCAACCAAAAAGAAATAGAATTAATAAAGCAATAATATAATAGGCTATGTGTAAATATAGCATATTTTGTTATAAAATTAATTGATTAATACACATCATCCACTGATAGTCTTGTTGATAGACCTTGTGTACAGTGATGCTTTTAACCCTTTCCAAATACATATTTTTCCCCAAACCTGGAAACTGTAAAAACAACATCTGACTTTTTTAGGTTTCCATGAAGCCCGTTTCAGATCCTCTTAGGTTGAGAGAGGTTACTCTTTTATTTTGAAAGGGTTTAGCAGTCGTCTTGACAGGGCAGCCCCACAACAAACTTACGAAACCAGCTGTTTGGTTTGGTAACGTGGTGGTTTGATAACACTCGCCGGTTCAGCTCAGTATAGGACCAGCCACAGGACGAAGCTCAGAGACTGTCCACGTCGGTGTTTCTAACGTACTATAAGACTCTTTTATGTTTTCTGTAATTTTATTTGGAAAATGTCTACTTCTCGCACTATAATATGTTTATTACGGAACGACTTGCGGCTGCACGACAATGAGGTAAGTGTAGCAGCACTGACTTCGTGTGGACCTGAAGTTGTAAAAATTGTTTTTGTGCAAACATTGTTGACTGAATTTAGTCCAACTAATTGTATTATGCAGTTGTCAATGATTATATTCCCTAATTGCATATTTAATATAGCTTGTTATGTACTCGTGATTTTAGCTATAGTATTGCCACCTTTCCATTTCCGGGTACCATTTTCACAATAAGACTCGCAGCATAATGCAAATCGTTTTGTCTTACAAATTTTCATTACTATTTTTTTTTTTCTCTTGTGGTCTGTATAGAAAGATTTTGTGTCATTAATAGATAAAATAGCCTACACTGAATTAATGCCATATTGTGTTAATGATTTGCAGCTTTTCCACTGGGCCCAGAGAAATGCAGAATACATAGTCCCCTTGTACTGCTTTGACCCCAGACATTATGAAGGAACTCACTACTATAATTTTCCCAAAACTGGGCCATTCCGTTTTCAATTTCTACTTGAGAGTATCCGAGATCTCAGGAACACATTGCTTAGTAAGGGAAGGTAAGGGAAAGGTTGTTTTTCATTGCTGAGCTTGCAATTTGGTGCTTGTAGGTTTTACATTGCTAGATGTCAGTGTATGGTTCCATTATATGTAATAATAACCATCTTGCTATACACCTTGATCTGCCAGTGCTGGAATCAGGGCTTTTTTCTTTGAGACCAAGTGGGAGCTCCACCAAAAAGCTAGATAAATATTGTGCCATTTGCAAAACATAGAATGGTAACCTTAATGTATCCAACATAGACTGTGACATTTATTTTAGAAAGCTTACAAACTACATCTTTAAGTCTAACCTTGTACTTAAAATGCAGTGACTTGCCTTTATCAATATTACACTTGTATGTATTGTATTGTAAATGTACGTTATGTATTGTAGCAACCTTGTAGTGAGAAAGGGAAAGCCAGAGGATGTGGTAGCTGACCTAATCAAGCAGCTGGGGTCTGTCAGCACGGTGGCATTTCATGAAGAGGTGATTTTAATTTTTAATGTCCAATCTATTCTGCATTCACCAAGATTTATTATGGTAACCAAGCAACAATGTTTTTGCAGGCAACTTCCGAGGAGTTGAATGTTGAGAAAAATGTGAAGTCTGTTTGTGCTCAAATGAAAGTTAAAGTTCACAGCTGCTGGGGGTCCACCCTTTACCACAGAGATGATCTCCCATTCAATCACATATCCAGGTACGCAATCACAGCCTTACTGAGAAGATATGGCTTACTAATAGGGTTGAACAGTATCAGAAAAACGTGTAATATGCAACAGTAGACTATTGTATTAAAGACAGTGGTGATGTGTGGGAATGCTGTTTGAAATAGAAACTATAAACCAACAAGAATAAGATAGTGGACATTTCTGACAGATGGAGGACCATGAAATGATTGTGATCACATTTAGTTTCTTGCAGTACAGATATTGAATTTGCCATTATTATAACTGATATGAAAATGCAAGTCTAATAGTGGTATTTAATATGTATTCAAAAATAATAGTGACAAACTGTATTAAAAAAATTGTTAATAAATCTTAAGAGAAGTATTTTCTTAAGAGTTTTTTTCTTTCTCTGGCTGCTTCTAAACCTAATTATTTGAAGTTATCATTTTTGTGATTTATTTACTTGCCTACTTCCAAGCACTAAAGTATGCATATGTTCCATTATAGAAGGTTAGATATAATTTAAGTTATTGAATTGTGTCTTGTTTGGCGTCTTGTAGGTTGCCAGATGTGTACACTCAGTTCAGAAAAGCAGTTGAGACCCAGAGTAGAGTGAGACCTGTGTTTCCAACTACAGAGCAGCTTAAATCTCTTCCCCCAGGACTAGAGGAAGGAGCCATCCCCACAGCAGAGGAGTTTCAACAGACAGGTAAACCACTCACCTCATTCACTTCACTAGAGTTTTTAGATTATATTCCCATAACAAAAACATCATATTTTTAAATTATTTATTAATATTTTTATTAAAGCTATGTACAAGGTGATGTGTGCTTTATGTGGGAGCCAGCAGTGGAGTAGTAGAGAGGAGTGATTTGGGGAGAATGCCAGAAGCTGAGGTGAGAAGGAAGGGAATACATTATCCAAACCAAACTATCGAGACTTTTTCACCAAATTAGGTAGTGCAATTCATTTGGGTTATTTATATTTTGTGTCAGTTATATTGCCAGGGTTTGTTTGTGATCTAAAACATCACAGTAAAGCAGTTTGCAATTTGACCACAGCTATCATGGGTTCTCATTATAGCTCCATACAATCATATTTCATAAAAATAATGTGATATAAATGTTGTTAATTTTGCCAATCACACTCTATTTGGTATGCATATTAAAATGACATTAACATGGGATTGCTTTGGGAGGATTCAGGCACATGAGAGATGAAAATTGTGTCCATTAAACCGTAATCCCCACACTATGCATATTTTTTATAGTCCAATAAGCTTACTGCTGTGCATATATTTCCTCATTAGACAGCAGGTAGTATATATTGTCTTCTGTTTGTTTTATGTGGATCCAGGGGTAAATCAATGTAATGTTTTTTTCCAATAGAGCCTATGAATGATCCTCGCTCTGCCTTTCCCTGCAGTGGTGGAGAAAGTCAAGCTTTAGCCAGAGTCAAACACTTTCTGTGGGATACTGTGAGTTAAGACTTACAAAAAAAACTTTATTTATTTTATTTTGTAATTATCACATTAATTATATTTTGTGTTCATGTTTTCATTCTTATATGTTTCTATAGGACGCTATTGCAACATACAAAGAAACTCGTAATGGTCTAATTGGTGTAGACTATTCCACAAAGTTAGCACCATGGCAAGTAGATTTGATGTTATTATTGAATAAATAATGTTGAATAATTACAATAACATTGAGCCCCAGTTTTATGTGTATACTTATGATGCCTACCTATTTTGCAGGTTAGCACTGGGTTGCATTTCACCTCGGTACATTTTCCATCAGATAAAAACGTATGAAAGAGAACGGACTGCCAATCAAAGCACATACTGGTACATATTGCAGAGAATTATAAAGTATTTTGTGTCTATTTATTTTTGTGGGATTAGACAAATGTATTTTTATGTCCTCTTGCAGGGTTATCTTTGAGCTTCTGTGGAGGGACTACTTTCGGTTTGTGGCTGTTAAATATGGAAACAGATTGTTCCACATCCATGGTACATTTTATTTATGTTGTATTTAACATTAAAATTGTGGATACAACGATAACTCTCTACTTCTGTTCAGGGCTTCAAAATAAAAGTGTCCCTTGGAAGAAGGACATGAAATCTTTTAACGCATGGAAAGGTATGTGCTGGGTATTTAGTGGTTAAAATGACAACAGAAATTCAAAATAAGTTGCTGAGTTATTTTACTGTCTCAGAGGGACAAACAGGAGTGCCCTTTGTGGATGCCAACATGAGAGAGTTGGCCATGACTGGATTTATGTCCAATAGAGGGCGCCAAAATGTAGCGAGTTTTATCACTAAAGATCTGGGCCTGGACTGGAGGATGGGAGCTGAGTGGTTTGAATATTTGCTGGTGAGAAACACCAGAATACATAACTTTATCATATAAGCATTATTGTTATATTTTATTTATGTCATAATATATAAATAATAATAATATAAACAGCATTTATAAATTATACTATCTTATTTTCCCAAAGGTTGACTATGATGTCTGCAGCAATTATGGCAATTGGCTGTATAGCGCTGGAGTAGGAAATGACCCCAGGGAAAACAGGAAGTTCAACATGGTCAAGCAAGCCCTGGACTATGACAATAATGTAAGATTAATTAAAGTACTGTAGTAATGTTTAGGCAGAGGCATTTTAATTAAGTTTAAAGGAAGTATCATATTTAAATTCCTATTTCATATTGTGATTGTGTCTATGCAGTGTTGTTCAGTGTTTAGTGACCTGTCTGTCTACTGCAGGGTGATTATGTCCGACAGTGGGTCCCAGAGCTACAGGGTGTAAAGGGGGCTGATGCACACACTCCTTGGACACTTAGCACTGCTGCCTTGTCCCACGCTGGACTGTCCCTCGGCGAGACTTATCCTGTCCCCATCGTCATTGCACCTGAATGGAGCAGACATGTTAACAAGAAACCGGTATGGCTAGAATATGGTGCAGAACCATTCAAATGATCAATTTTTATTTTATGTTGATTCTTATGTATCTTGTCTTTTTATGTCCAGTCTGGAGCTACAGGGAGTACACCTAGAGGGAAGAAAGGCCCATCTCATACTCCCAAACAGCACCGGGACAGAGGCATTGATTTCTATTTCTCCAGAAGCAGAGGGCCCCCAAAGGATTGATAAAATGTTTATTATGTCTGTGCTCAAACTAATATTGAACTCTGAGTTAACGACCGTTTCCCATTTGGCTGAGGGTTATTTGAGTTCTTCTGCAGAACAGAAACGGTTGTAAAGTTCCTCTTACAATGTTGATGCAGTTTAATTTTGATGCAGTATTATTTTTTAACTGCGACATTTGTGTTATGCATGTTATTTTTAAGTGTTTTATTACAGGATCTTTTAGTTTTGTTTTGTTCTCTGTTTATTTGTTACAATAAGAGACTACTTGAGTAAGAGTATGTGAATTTGATTTTTTTGTTCTCAGCAGTGAGCCAGTGACAACTAGCCTTGATAATATTCTTTAACATGGCTATTCTAATATACAAGAAACAGGAACAGAAAACTGCTGCCGTTGTAAGGAAAAACATCTGTCATTATGGTCGACCAAAAATAGTAAAAACAAACAGAAAGCGCAAAAGTTGTATTACACAATATTTTTTATACTAGTGTATGCACTGAAAGCTTAAGTAAAGATATGTTTAATAATGACACACAAAAATGCAATAAAATAGAAATATAGCCTACAGTAAACTACTATATTCTGTGTAGTTTATTGTATATTGCGGTATTTGTGCAAATAGTGCATTTTATTTGCAACAGTAAATTGTAAAAGCGGTGATTGTAGCCTTTAGATTGTGCAGATTGATAGTACAGTAATCAGGCAAATACATGAATTCAACAGGAAAATGTGTCTCTAAAAGGATGCTGTATGCAATTTGTCCTGTTGAATTTGCTTTGAAGATTTCGAAAGGTTGCCTTTAAGGACGTAGTATTTGGCGGGAATTATTAATAGAAGTTTGGTACTTTAATAGCGGATTTTTTGATGCTCAAAGACCCTCCTTCCATGACGCAGTTTAATGTGAATACAACTTCCTATTTCACAACATAAGGGGCGGGAGAGTACGTCAGATTTCGCTTTTTGTTTGTTTGGCTCACACTTTTTGTCAGCTGTTTTTAGAAGTTTATGTAGCTTACTGTATCTCTCGTGATGGCGAAGTGCAGCTCGGCGGTCGATTTGTGGACTATCCCACTTGTAGCGCTCAATATCACTGTCAGGAAAAAGTTAGGGCTCTACTTAAATCCTAAAAACCCAGTGGCCGCGGACTGGAGGACCGTGGCGGAGCTGATGGGATTCTCGTATCTGGAAATAACAAATTATGAAGACGCTAAAAACCCTACGCATACCGTTTTGGTGGACTGGCAGGCTCGGTCTTCAGAAGCGACAGTGGGAAAGTTATTGTCCATTCTCGTGGAAGCGGAGAGAACAGATGTGGTGGAGGATCTGCGCGCATTGATTGGTGAGGGTTTACTCTTTAGTGTAATGTTTTTTAAGTAACTTGGGTCCTGTTGTGTAATTATCAGGTAGTTATCCCCACTCACAACTTTGTAGTTTATTAGTTTATTAGCCTTGCATAGTCACGCTAAGACATAGGCTATTCTATGTTATAGGCCTATATTTTTAATATGCTATCTAGGCTTTAGTCCTCAATTTCAACCTTGATTCTTTTTGTCCTTGCATTATGTAATTGAAAGGTTAGGCTATCTAAAATACATCTAAAAAATTTAATGTTTTTGTAGCTATATGGGTCATGTTTATGTGTGTAATTGTTCTCTAATAATAACTTAATGTAGCCTATTTTATTAGCCTTGCCTTAATAGTCAGGGCAGGCATTCTATGGTTTAATTAAATAAGGTTTTTGGCTTTTGTTTTGGCTTTTAATATCAATAGATAAAGTCATTGAAATGTTATCTAAAATATCGTGCAAAATGCTACTACAAAACTACAAAAAATCCAATTCATTGCTAGATTTGGCGTGAATAATCAATGACGATACTAATTTCTTATGTCCCATGTCTGTACATAATAATAATGTTCTGTTTTGCTTTTATTTTGCCAAAGATGAAGATGTAAGAAAGCATATTGAGTCTACAAAGAAAAAGGAT
>JAVQKG010072024.1:0-11764 GCA_036025885.1 Hypseleotris bucephala
CGTCCTTATAGGGTCTACGTATCTGCAAAGTTTCAAAGTGATCCGGCATTTCGTTTTTGAGTTATCGCGGTCACACGGCCAATCTGCGGGCGCGGACGCGGACGCGGACGGACATGAAACCATAATATCGCTGAACGCATTGCGTTCCGCCGATATAATGAGAGGCACCATACAAATGTTTTGAAGGTTATTCTGCATTACCACTTGTTATTTTTGGTTGTATCTATTAAAAACAGAGAAAAAAACTAATATTTCTACTTTTACACTGCATTTAATGATTGAATTTACTAAAAATCACCCAAAATTGTCAAAAGAAATCTATGAGAAACACTAAAATATGTAATGACCAACAACCCCACTACCCTAAAACACCTACAACTTTTTCTCAACAATCCAACTTAGTACTTTCTTTTTTTAAGCAAAGTTGACATTTAATTCATGTGTGCACAAAAAACATATGCGCATAAGATCGAAGAATTTAGTTTGATACATTTTAAATGGGAATTGTTTTTTAGGCCACTATGATTGTTTAGCAGCAGAGCCAAGTTTTAATAATGGAGTGTCAGTGGCTGAATCCAAATGAAGGGCATGGGGGCAGGAGGGAGAGCGCAGGGTGAGTGGGAGGGGCTCTTGGATAAAATCCTCTTTGTGCGTACACACAAGGAGGTGAAAGGCAGATCTCCAGCCACTGCGGCTGGAGATCTCTGCTGTGGCTCCACTGCTCCTGTTGCGTGGCCCAGAGGCTGCTCCTGGATTTGCACGCTCAGCCCTCCCAAGTCACCACTTTAGAAACTCTATGACCACTGACCACCCATTACTCCCCATGACCCACATGTAACTCTTGGTACGGAATGTGGATGGATAATTTTACAGTTTCTTCTAGAAGTCAGTGAAGGTATAAAATGTGAAATAGGGGAGGGGGGTAAGGTAAAAATATAATATTACAATTTTAATTAAGCCAAGATCACGATTCTGATTTTATCACAATTTTTGTTAACTTTGAATTTTCTACCTTACACAGAAGACTACTGCTGCTACATTACCATTACACATTCATTGTAGATCCAATCCAATGATCACTATAATACTATTTATTTTCCTTTTTTTATTAATATTACCACTGGCATTGTTATATTCAAAATGACAATGAGGAGCAGAGCATGAATGAATGCGCTGTATCACAATTCAACAATCTTCCCAGAATACCTTGATTTATTTTTATCGCCATATCACCCTCCCCAAATGTGAAAGGTTTAACTAGTTTCAAGAACTGATGGCTCAGCAGCACACACAAAAAAGGTCAACTAACCTTTTCATAAATACAGTTTTTCTAGTCAGTTCCCATTTACAATTTAATATCAAATCTACAAAAACGTTATCATATGATTCCACTATTTGGGACAAGACGACAATATAATTTCCAGCCCTACAACTTAGCATTGACTTTAATTCTTACACTGAGTTATGCTTTACATGTCTTTAAACTCTTCACACTGGAGAGATCTAGTACATGCACATCTGTTTTAGATAATGTAATATTAGGACAAAAAAGTCTGTGGCACTGAAATTCAATGAGGTATGAAGCTTTGCTATGTCACTTTTTACATCTCATCATTCAGTCAGGCTACTGGGCAAAAACTAGTTTTCAATTGGTCAAATTTTTCTTGCCACTGACCTCCTTGCTTCAAGTGTTTTAATCAAATGTTTGACACAACGCTGCAATTAGTATCAACTGAGATAGTAAGATAATAAAATACACTGACAACTTAATAATCTCATCCGTGAGTGTTGGTGTCAGGCAGTGCAGTGGCGTTATCATCTTTGTTTCTAACCCCCCCGTGAGCTCTATGACTGGCCCTGGCCTGATAGTGGTTCAGTTCAGCAGTGCCACCCTCACCCTGCCTTTCAGCACCTCCCGGCCCACAGAAAGGCCTTCTTTGTTCAGCTTTGTGCTTGTGACGTGCCACAGTCAGGCCACAGAATAACCAGTGGTTGTGACGTAGCTCAATGTATGATTGGAAGAGCTAAAAATTGTCCCTCCCATAGTCCGACACAGGTCCTCTTTTATAACTAACCTCGGCTGATATTTCTTTTGATTTGGATGTAGTATAATGTGACGTACGCTTTGTTGTACCATACTTGATTCAAGATGAAAATTGGCACAATGCTCAAGCAAAGTTTTTTAAATAAACATTTGGTGCCACAAGAAAATCAAATACATGTTTTTTTGCATTTTCATAATAAAATCAATTCAAGCAGAAAAACAATTTTGGAGCCTTTATGCTGACATTTGTTTCTAGCTACAGAAATCACTTCAACTACATGTTTTCTACACCGAAGTAAAAATCTTTTTTTACTAGACATTTATTATTTACTTTCATAATGTTTTTGTTTGCTTGAGTAATTCAACTTTATCAATTCTAAGAATAAACAAACAAGTCGGCTGGTTTCATGAGGGCAATTTGCACGTGCTGCATAAAAAACTCAATGTCCTTAAGACTAGAGTTAGGATAGAGTTATTATTTCTACAAAACCTATGCAGTATTATACCATATATGTTTTTTTGTAAAATGTCTTAAATTGAGTGACATTTTCCTGAACACGGCTAGAGGAAACCGACTGGGTGCGTTTCGGAGTCTACTGCACTAATTTGCTGTACTTGTTATTATGTCTACTTGTTTTCCTAATATGATGACAAGTAGAATTTGTGATATTGCCACCCACCCATGCGAGCACACTCTGTGAATATCCACTCTGTTAATAAGTACTGGACAAATTTGTCATAGTTTTGGTCAGTGAAATGGAGATGGTAGTTACACATATAACATCTTTGTTCAATGTTGCTGGGAATCCACAGAGCAGAATATTTTGGTTTATATTCAAGACCTTTCAAACGGTAAAATTGTAAAGGAACTTTTTTAAATCAATGGTAAATGGCTTTAGTAACCCACTGTCAGTCATTGAAATTGAGCCTTGTTAAATATGGTTTCTTACTGACCACTGTGGTGTGTCCAGTATATTTGGTCATAAATCCCACAGGTAGGGAGATGCCATGCTTGCATTAATTTTTGTCAGTCTTACAACACACCTTTTCGGAGAGAGGCCCACAGCAGAAAAACAAGAAGTGGGGTCAGAGTTTCCAGTCGGGCCTAATTATAAGGGAGGAGTATGAAACATGGGCTATGGCCACCAAATGACCAAAACTAACATACATTTCAATATCCAACAGTCATCTCGTTGTTTTAAATATAATGAGGATCCAACTAATAAAGTTTTAACTTAAGGTCTTCATATACTAAAAAGTGGTTGAATTACTTACCATTCTTTTAGGTTTGTGCCCACTATGAAATACAGCCAGGGTCTGATAAGGTAAAGTGACAGGAGCCTGAATGCCAGTTTTGTAAGTTTGATTTATTTTGACAGAAAACCTATCAAGACTTTGAAACATTTTCTGTGAGCTTGCAAAGTGCTACTAAAATATCAGTTTGTCATATTAAATAACCTGAGATTTTAAATAGTGCAGTAGTAAATAGTGTAGTAATGTTTGTTTGGAAAAGAGGTAAACATCAAACTGGAGAATGCACTCACTTGAGTAACCCTTCAGTGAGTTTTGATCAATCGTAGGTACAGTACAGCATTGAGTGAGTAAGAATAAAAAAGTAGGGGGAAAAGGAAGAGGAAAGGTAATCTCATTTAAAAACAGTTTCATAGAGTCACAGGATCCTGATCATGGCAGACAGTTTTAAAGATCATATAATCAATGTTCTGGTAACACAAGATCCAAATCCTTGGGCTTTTGTTACCTGGCGTAGGGCACATGGAGGACTCAATATTAGAGATCCATTAAAGGGTGAGATTTTCCAAGCGGAAAGGGCTATTGGTAGCCAGGCAGCAGTTTATGGGGGTCACAACAATTGGGGGAAAAGCACACCCAATCCTTCAGTGGTCCAAATTTGCAGTAACCCTGTCAACACCCAGGGGAGAGCAGGACCTGTAGGGGTCAGTCGTGGGGCAGCGCCTACTGCCAGAGCCTCTCACCTTCGCCCATAAATCCTAACAATCTGCACTCCCAATGAAGCTGGTGGGAAGGTCAGGTGTTTGTTTCTCTTTCTGGAGAGGCAAAATTGTCATGTGCACCTCGGCTACTGACAGAGAGAAGAAAACTAGAGCACTAAAGTTGCGGTAAAATCTTAATTACTAATTACAGAAACGTATTTGAAAAACAAAGATATGTTATGGACAGACTCAACCATGTATATATCAAGGCTGATGGCGTTCAATGATAATTATTCAAACTCCAGCATAATCATTTAAGTTTGTTATGGTTCCAGTAAGGGTGTCTTCTGTGGTTTACAAAATATTTTTGACTAAATTGAAATTTTTAGTCAAAATTGTGCAAGAGCAAAGTAGATTAAAATCTTTTATTACATGTTTTAGCCAACCCAAAATCAGTCAATACAGTACGTAGTGAACATGGTCACCTGAGATTGGCATTCTCAGCAAACTCATTATGGCAGCAGATGTCCACTAGACTGCCCCACACACAGAATTATCATGGATCCATTCCCGGAGTGCTGTAACTAAACCAACTGCCTGTACGACTCACTGTGGTACTTGCCTGTTTGGTTTGGCATTGACCGCAGACTGGAAACATGTCACATGACTTCTGGAAAGAGTGGTTCCCACAACTATTATGTCTAAATGCCAAACTAAGTCACACACAATAGCCATTACTGTTCATTTAATAAAATTCACAGTACTCAATTGATCTGGGTATTGCAAATCATGCTATTCTCGATAGACATAGTTAAGTTATAGAGCAAATATTTTATATTTGTAGTGAAAGTTGCCAAGTTGAAATAAATCAGGTGAAAGGTGACCCAGGTAGGTTGACAGTTAACTTAAGCTGATCTACCTGTCCACATAGCCTGCTGTTTTCAAAGGGATTAAAGCTGGTAGACTTGCAGGGGCCTACACTGACACTGACAGCTTTATAGCAGCAGGACACTGGCCAACAAAGGTACAGTAAAACACTAAGACAACAATGAATGAGCAGCCAAGTGTTTTTATTAAATTATGAGGCAAAATCTGTTTAAAGACATGGGTGTGGGGATGTGCTGTCAATTAATCCAATTAATGCATGACTTAGATTTTTTTCCAACATTATAAAATATTCAGAAATGACGTTTTTGTGTTTGTCACTAACAAAAATGTCTTGTTGCATTATAATATGTCTTGAACTTTTTTATATACAGTAAACACTACGTAACCTTACTTTTTTTCAAGTTCTTTTGTGGTTGAACCCAATTCAGTGTTATTTGTACAACCCTATATAAAAACAGAATGCCTCAGACACTTAACCCACCTTGCAATGAATGACTGTGTTAGTATGATGTTATGTTTGGCTGTGGTGGTCAGGAGGGTCCGTAGGCGCAGAATCACAGGCACGAGTATAACTGGGAGTGAATGAATAATGCGTGAAATTGTAAAGCGTCTTTTAGTGTCTAGAAAAATGCTATATAAAACTAATGCATTATTATTATACAGTATATATGATATGAGTGAGCGGAACCATTCCCCTGCATGTTGTGTACATTTAGAGAATTTGAAAACAAAGACTGGAATTATTATCTGAAAGTAAATTTATAAGAAAATACAAACATGCCTCAAAAATAGCTGATGTCAGTCACGTTTGGGTTGACACCTTAAAGGTGCCACAGTGCAGTTCACAGGTCACAGTGGCAGCATAACCAGCATGTAAGCATGCTGGTAGCACCAACATAGAGGACAATGGCTGCCTTCATGTGGTGTTCATTTAGCCCAGGAGACTCCTTCAGGTTTTGTGTGTCTCAAATGAGAATGTGAGGTGGCAGAGCGACGCCATCAGCCCTGAAATCAAGCACTCAACGTCACAGTGTCCTTCACTCCCAATGCAACCGGATTATGTGCACCTATACATTACATTTCAAGATTAGATAATAGCAGAGTAAAATATGTTGTGTTTAGCAAGCTAGCACAGAATTCCCCGAAAGGGTCATAGTTTCAGTTTTCACTAACTTAAATAATGCCAAGAACAAGGCCATCACCGAGGTAAGTCCCAATTTCACATCTGAAGTATTTGGTTTCTGTGATACAACACTTCACACTCCATCAGTCCCTCTGCAGAGGAAATATTAGTTTCTTAATAAAACATAATTTAGCCAGCAGGCTCGAAGCAGAGGCCCTGGGAAAACAGATGTTGTCTTGTCATGTTAGCAGTATTTTAAATGAGAAAAGGATCTATTTCATTCTGTTTATATACAGCAAGAATTTCTCCTTCTTGGTCGCCCATCTCTCACTTCAGTTTGTCTTGAAATTGAGCTGCAAAACCTACACTGCATTCCACACACACTGTCTCCTACATTTGTCTGACTGCTTTGAGGAGTGGTCTTGAGATGACAATATTAATTAAGGGCCAATTAGAGTTATGAAAACAAAAGCTCATATTCATATTCACCAAAAGTAACCATATTATGATTACAGGGGTGACCCGTGGGCAAAATAGAATTGCAAGCTGTATGTAATTAAATAACATGACACCTCTTGGGCTGATCGCTAATGCTGGAAAACCTCCATGATACGAGATACATTCCTACACATTAGTTTGTATGTCATGGATTCAGTTGGTTTTTAGCCATTGTTAAAGTGTGACCAGGCCACCAAGTTAAAGGGCAAGAATAATACAAACGGCAAGTGACACTGTGCAGTCTCACTGATTGCCAGTATTATGCTATATGAAGGTATAAATGATCTGATATACATAGCTGTGAATAGATTACTTAATATTGTTGTGTAAAATTTTTAATTTGTTACACAATGTGATTGGAATAGAATTATGTGGTTGTTGTTGTTTTTTAGCAGACTCTAGAGATGTCATGGAATGAATCCACAACCCCCTTGATGGCAGACAGGAACACTAATCACTACGGGTGTAATGTTATCGGTGATATCACGATATCGTCGAAGTAAAATTGCCACGATATCATAGCAGTGTTGTCACGGTATTAAATTGTCTCAGCAAAAATAATAGCTTCAAGACCGCTCCAGCGAAGAATAGCATAGTAAACTACATAGACCATGATTCTTTGCGTCCGTTTGAGCCAATAGGAATACACTGAAGTGTTGTCAATCATGGCCATATTTGGAGGAAAGCAAAATAGTTTCTCCGTGTCAAGAAATGCAAAAGGAGAAAAGATGACAGACAAACAACAATATGCCTTGACAACAAAGTGAGTTCACTTAGTTTAGTGAGCTGCGCGATCAGCAGATACGCTACTTTGCTACACAGTGACTCAGTCTGGTAAAACTCCCCTTCACATTGTGGCAGTGGCGCAGTAGATAAGGCGCTTGTCCTTCAACCGGAGGGTCGCCGGTTCAAGTCCCTGTTAGAGCGTATGTGTCCCTGGGCAAGACACTTAACGAATTACTGTGGTTGTGTGATTGGTTGGTGTTTGGTGGAGGTTGGAGGGGCTGTAGGCGCAGAATGGCAGCCACGCTTCCATCACCACCAGTGTGTGGTGTGAATGAATAATGGAAGATGTCGCGCTTTGAGAAAGCCGCGTGGCATTGAAAAGCGCAATATAAATCTAAGCCATTATTATTATTATTCAGCACAATGTAGGCTATCCTGCCGCTTTACTGGCGTCTGTTACTTTTGGTATTTCACTGATGCATGATATGCACTCAATCCTACAGTTGTTTTGTTTTTTTTCCAAAAAAGAGCTACTCCTTTGCTTCAGAACTATTATCTTTTCGGGTTCCTTTGATGTTACTCCAGAGAGAGGTTCAAATCATTTCCGTTTTTGATTTCCCCACTTTGATCCGGTTCCAGCGAACGCAACTCTTCCTCTCTGGAAGTGATAGGAAAAGTGGGCGGAAGCTGTTGATCCGACTACGGCAGCTTGCTGGTGTTGAAATTAATGTCTGAGTGACTCCAGACCCGGACTATGGAAACAGCAAGTGCACTAAATAAAAATAAGCTGAGGGCCTGAGGCTGTCCACCCACACGTCCAAGAGAGAGAGAGCTCTGGTGATATGATGAACATGTGAACAACTTACAGGGCCTTCCTTATCATCTCAGTAAAAACCAGAATGACTACACAATGATTCAACTGTCAAAATCAACTTGAACAGCCTCATTGCCAAGTATGTCAACTATAGTAACATAAAACAGAGTACTAAACGTCTGATTCTTGCAGCTTCATAAAATTACTTCTTCTGAAATCATCTGCAGTAAAAGGAAAGAAAAGCTTGAGACAAGTCCACTTTAATGTCTGAGAATGGGTGTGTAGTAATGGCCTTAAATGTGCTATGGTGCAAGTTTTGAGGTTCCATATGTTTGAGTGCAGACTCCTAAACCAGGTCTCAGGGGAACTCCTGGCTGCTGTTCCTGCTCCTGTCTGCCACGGCCCAAAGCTCTGCACCTACTCACATTGACTACTGTATAGACCGCAATACTTTACAAACGAACCATCTGCCTTGCGCACTGTTACACAATACATAAAGGCTGGTACAAAATGTATGTCCAATGCTCACAATGTCAGCCCTACATATCCTGTAAAATTTTAGAAGGTTATAGGCTTTTAACTGTCATGAGTTCATTTTCAGAAAAGGCTCACGGTTAGCCAAAACCACAGAGCAGCCGTAAAATGCACATAGAGCGTAAATAGCGGTCAAATGGGCCCTAGAAGCCACCTGGGCTATGATTCTCAAACTCAGCTGAAGCTCTATTGTAAAAGGCTACTTCAGTTTTATAGAAAGCCAATCCATATAAACTAATCGCAGTAATTCACTATGCAGAAATGATATATCATTTTGTCAACTCACATGGCTTACTTTACACAATGAAAGATTTCTCCTTTACTAATCAAAAGGTAAATGTTGACAACAAGCAATATTATTTGACCATAATTGAACGCATGCATGTCCAGACATATTCTGTCTTTAAAGACAGACATTTCTGTGTGAAATTTTCACTGTATGCTTGGTGAATGTAGGAGGGTCTACATGTGTAGGTTTCCATTTTAATTCTTGCATTTATGTTCAAGCTTTATCTCCAGACTAGATTTAAAAAAAAATAAAAAAAATAATAACATTTTAATAAGATTTGCCATTTTTACTATTTGTTTTACTATTTGTATGGCAACACTAGTACATAGACGTGACCCAGCCCTTGTGTGCACGTGCTGGCTGCCTAAGAGTTTACATGCATGAACCAGAGGAAGCAGGGCCTCCAGGAATTTGATATAGCGCCCCAGTCAGGAAGAGAGCAGGCGTCCCACACCAGATAACAGCTCTGAAGAGTTTGGTTAAAGCAACCATGCATTATTCATGTTCCCCACACTGTAAAAGCATGTGTCAAATAGCTCCCATCATCGTCACTCCAGTCGACAGATCCGCTCGCATGGTGAAAGGGTCCCTCAAGGAGAGCCCAGCTCAATATTAGAGAGGAAATAAGTCCTGAGACTAATGAGGCCAGAGAAAATTCGATGAAATCCAGTGAAATCCTACATGAATAAAATAGTGAGAATCTATTTTTTAAGGCTAATCATGACAAATAATTCATTGTTACAACAGAGTCAGATTGAATCCTGAAATCTTCCCTCCAATGTGACTTCTCCTAAACATGCTAACATCTTCCAGAGCTGTTCCCTGCTGCTAAAGTCTTAGCTTATCTACACTTAAGCCAAGTTCTAGTAAACACTCAGCTCTTTGCATTGATTTGCACTATTCAGATGCTATCTTGGTTGTTGCTCTTCCTGCTGTGTACAGATTACAGATGCCTTGTCAGATCAAGTCCAGGTCTAGTGAGGAGAACCTTTGACTTTCGAGAAACAGGAAAAATAAGATGTTGAGCCTCAAGGGACTGCCCTCATACTGATTCATGCAATATCCACTTTGTGCTCAAGAGGAATCTAATGTGAACTACAAGGAGAATAATCCGCTGACCCTTAATTCAGTGTTCATACACAGGTCACAAAATTAAATGATAGCATATTGCAAATGGTTTGTGGATTGCACTAAACTAAACGACCACCAGTTGCAGATATAGTTTCCTAATATTACTTATTTTTTGGACACTATAAATTCAATTGAAGAGTGTAAAAATACTGGATGAGATGCAAAACTTTTAAATATTCAAATATCTCCATGCTACTTGTGCAGCCATGCCTCTGTGTGAGGTAAGAGCTCTCAAATACTTTTTGGGCATGAGGTGAGGGGGCTGTAGCAGACTGTGTGGCGCTACAAATCCAAAATTGCAATGTTGGGCCTGCTGTACTGTCCACACAGGCTATCCCACCTGAATGTGAGAGGGCCTGGGGACGTCAGAACCTTGTAAGCCAGAAGACCCCCTACAGCGCATGTCCCGCACTCAGCTACGCCTGCCCTCCAAATGTCTGCCAAAACAAGGATTTCGTTTGTTAAATGGGCTTTAACTGAGCCGTAGCCCTGACAGTGATAAATGGCCTTGTCCATCGAATATGAATATCTGCAGCCGCAAAAATGACAAACCAAGATAACTTTTATTTGTACAACGCTGCAAATGATAATCATGAACTCCACACTTGATACATAAATGGGTCTATTCTCTGTATGAAGTTGCCCTGGCTCACGGTAAAAATTGACATCTGAAGTTAATTTGTTAAAAATCTAGGACACTGACAGCCAACTTTGACTATAAGTTACCCCAATATTTTTTATGCAATTTGATGAGATGGGAATGGTACACTTATAATGGCTTGAGTTAATTGTAATTATATTTGATAAGATAATATTTGTGTAATAAAACTTTCATTTGTCATCAAGCTATGTTCGACTCAATTACTATTGAGTCAACATAACGAGCAGATTGAGTTAGGGTGAAACTAGATAAATTCACTTTTAGGTCAAGTTAACACATTATAGTGTTATCCAAAATGGTAATACTGTGGTTTTTGCTTTATAACATTATGTTTGCTTTCAGTTGCTTCACATATGATTAGCCCTTGCTAACATAACAAAAGTGTACCTGTCACTGACTAGAGAGGCACATTTTAGGGCTATAACACAATCTCTGAGACTTTTAGTGTAAAAGTATTGATCTTCAGACAGAAGCTGATATTGTCACCTTGAGAGCTCGATCCCACTTGTATGGAACTAAAAACTGTTTTTATGCTTAGTAAAGCAAAGTCCACTGAGTTACGGGGGTAGAGCTGATTTTTCAATTTAAACGAAATCATAAGAGGTCCAGGGCAGCTAGGGGCTAAATTCATGACATTCTGACAAAAAACTATGAATGTTACAATATCCATGCATTGCAGGTAAAGAATAAAATGGGTCATTTTAAAATGCTTATGTGACAAAAGAAACCTTGTATTGCCCCTTAAAGCTGAAGTCTAGAGTATCCCTAGGCCTAGAAATTATGTATTATATTTTCTTAATGAGTAAAAATGATAGTTTGAGTCCCACCCCTGTCCTGTATAGACCACTGAGCATTTTTCCCTAAACGCCGACCAATGGTGGCCAATAGCGTCTGAGATAACATAGAGTTTCAGAAACCTCAACCCTAATTGGCTGACAGAGCCGTCAATCAAACACCATGCCGTGTATGCATGGATATGCCGGTGAACCAAACCAGATACGAGACAATGGAGTTTATCTAGGACCTGCTTTTAAAAGCTGGAGGGAACTTTGGGTTCAAAAAGGATTATTTAAAGCCAAAGCAAGAAAGGTAAGAGCCTGAATT
>JAVQKG010072041.1:0-12541 GCA_036025885.1 Hypseleotris bucephala
AAAGAATCGCAATATATCGGCTTTGTTACAGTATCGGGATATATCGGGATAAATCGAATCGTGACATGTGTATCGTGATACGTATCGTATCGCCAGATTCTTGCCAATTCACACCCCTACCTACCGGACCTTTTCGGTCGGTACCACGGAGGTACCGACTTTCGGTACCCAGCCCTACAAGTAGGTATATTTCAACTAACAAACTAAATGTGATAGTACCAGTGCCTGACAGAAGAGAAGAACAGTTGTAGCATACAGGTATTAATTAAAAGATATTTTAGGATTTTTATCAAATTGAAAAGTTGACCATTATATTAATTGAAGTATAAATTGAAAAAGAAGAATAAAGTCCTGAAAAAACAAGATATATACTCAAGTCTGTGTTACTGTAGTAATTATTGTATTGCTGCTTAATCCCCTTGATTCTTGCAAGCAGATTGTAATCTGTTTGTAGCTAGCTTTAGGTCTTGAGAGATTACAATTGAATGGAAATGAAGGCATTCTTTGAACATTTTAATGACTAAAGACTTAGGACCAAAGTTAGCAAAAGTCACAAAACACAAAGTAAATATTGAAAATGAGAAGGCCAAATATTAAATTTTAAAAAAGGAAAAAAAGAGAGAGAGAGAAAAAGAGAGAGTAAAAAAAAAAGTGATGACTATGAAATGTATTAATGTTTTTTCTAATGATTTTGGCAGCTTTTGAAGAATACCACTGGAGGGATTAGCTGTTTCAAGTTATGATAACCCTGAGGGACATGACTACCTGAACTTACATCTGATGAGCCTATCCACTCTTGTAAAAAGTTCATCTACAGTAGATTTATCAAAACACAGAGCATGGTACATAAATACCTACACCTAACGTTTTTGAGGTGTGCTTCATAAATACAGTGAATATGCCTTATATGATGATGACAAGCTAATTTCTAATAGACCTATACATCACTTTGTCCTGTAAAACATCTTACTTTTACAGAATACACAGACAGTGCTGGGTGATAGTATTTTACGCTCAGAGGCAAATGTATTGTTGTACTTGAAGGCCCAAGTTCTCACATTACTAATGGACTGAGCTGAGAAAGGTTTGAGCTGTGATACTGTTACAGGTTTCTGGGTCTGGGGTGACCCGGAAACTGTCAAAGTAGCCTAAGGAATGTCTATGAATGGACACAAGTCACAGCCCTGACCTCTGCTAAGAACCACGCTCAGGTGTGAGATAAAGAGCAAGAGCATGCTTCAACTAAATCTTAAAACTAGGATTTAAAGAAATCAAAATGTGACTATTAGGTTTGAATCAACTACTGTTTGTACACAGAAACATGACAGAGTTTAAATTGTATAGCATATCAAAGACACTTGAATAGGCTATAGTAAAATGTACATGCATATATTAGACTACTTAATTGCAGCGCAGTCATATTTGAAAGTTTAAGATCATTGAAATTTTGCAATTGTGCAACATTTTCAAACATATCCAAAAAACGTTGTGGTCGTGCTGTCAAATACGGACGGCAACACAAAGCGAGAACACTTTAACAATAATCCTGAAAGTGCAAAAACAGTTTGAAAGCCCTTTATTACAACTTTTTTTAATAGCAAATCTGACAGAATTTGAGAACAGATAATACACTATATCTTTAATAGCGTGCGCCTTGCAACATTGTTTAAAAGGCCGCTCACATAAACTTGTTGCTCAAAAAAGTTTTTTAAACTAAACATTGTCATTGTTTTACATTTTAAACCAACTGTATCCACACAACAGAGTATTTAGCTAGACACAGCTAACAAACACGAGCTAATGTAGAGAAAGTGGTTAGCACGCCGCCAATAGCATAACTACCATGTATTTAGTTTGTTCTTACCTTTTTCTTGGTTAAAAGATAGTATTTCCTCCTCCTTTGGGTTGGAAACCTGTGTTATTATGGACATGTGGTCCATTTAGGCGGGTGTTTTTCCCTGCTTTGTTTCCCAGAGCGTGTCCGTGCTAGCGCGCTTTCTTCGTCTGCTAATGTTAGCTCAGTAAGATGGGGATGACCAGCTCCAAGCTACGCGCCGTGCGTCACCGTACGTCCGAGGCCAGCCAGCTAGCACGGTGGTGTGTGCACGGCAGATGTGGACAGTCATTTATAGCTAATCGCAAAATGGCATTACTGCAAACTACTATGTTATGCAAAAACTTCAGTATAAATAACTAATAGAGTGAAACGACGTTGAATCGAACCCTTGCTAAAGTTAGCCACTAGCCTGGTTAGCTGTAAAGCTCAGATGATCCAAATGTATCCCCGTGCCAAATACCGACTCTCTAAACTACAGCAAGCTGATCGGAAAGATATTCTGATCCATAAACATGCAGCAAACTAAAGTTAGCTTTGCTTAAAAGTATCCAACACTTGTAGAAAACAGTTCATATCGCCTGGCCCTACTGAGCAACATGGAGGCTTTATGTATTTGGAGTTGCATCTGAACTGGGGGACTGGCAGTGGGAGGGCGTTTGTGTCTGTGATGTATTCTTACAGGCAACAGCAGATTGCTCAACGCAGGCAGCGGCTGGGCACCGCTTTCTCTTGCTCTCTCTTGCTTTCTATTCCCTGTAATTGTTGTTGCGCGCAAGCAACAAATTATACCCTTTATAACTAACAGGCAGAAATCTTTAGCTGTAGTTTTCTCCTGGCTTTAGTAGTTCGCCTACCCACTGTAGTTTCCAAGACAAACTCAAGCTGGACAGACAAAGCAATACTATAAAGTGCAAAGTTGATGCTAGGTTAGATTACTTTAATGTTCAACTATAATGGGGTCGGAGCGCCACCTAGTGCATGCGCTAGAAAATACTCAAGGGCTGTTTTTTTTTTCTTATGAAATGAGCGACTTTCTTTAGTGCGTGGGTGTCAAACGCAGTGTAAACATATAAAGCTGTTATTTGGACAACTAGGCCTACATCAGAAGGCTATTATTATTGTGCAAAGAACGCAATGGTCATGTGACCATATAAGGCCTGATGTAAAACAATGTTATATAACCCAAGTCTTGTTATAAATGTAGCCTAATACTTTAAACATTTAAGCCTCGGCATACATCATTGGACACAAAATTGTTTTCTGTGATGTTCTACTCGACTCCTACTCTGTGGAGCCTGTGCGCTCTTGCTGGACGCGCTGTGGACCACCCCTCAATGCGGAGCTGTAGTACAAGATAAATATATATCACCCCCACCTCCTCCTCCTCCCTTCGTTGAGTCCGCAACATCCTGACTGGCCCAGGCTGGCGATCAGCAGCGGCAGCGGCAAGCCCCCTCAAGACGCATGAAGTGAACCTGCTCCGCTCACCAGCAGCCACAACCCCCTTTATTTATTTATTTTTTTTACACAAGAACCATAGACACCATCTTAACAATAAAGCGGATACAAGGTTAGTAAAATCAACTCTGGTTTTAGAAAGTTAAATGAATGGCAATAAATAGTACAGGCCTGTTTGTGTGCATGCAGCAGGGAAACTAAATCACATTTGTATGCAGGACGCTTTGCTGTGCCCTGCATCCATAGTTACATGTGCCAAGGGTGTTAGACTTCTTCCAAGACTCAAAAGTCCATTGAAAAGTGCGACACAAACAAACTTAGTCTTGTGTAAAGTAAAATTTACTGCAAGAAATCAAATGTTTTCTTGTTGTGCCCCATTCTTGGCCATTCCAGTCAAGCTAATTATTCATGAAGTGAGTCCCAAGCGCCTCTCAGATGGATCACATAGCACTGCAGCTGCCTGCTGTACAGCAAACCAACTGCTCGAGCTATAATAGGAAGGAGAGGTAGTGTTGCGCAGCTGACGAGACTGATTCCGAGGAGAAACGGTTCTGCAGTCCTATTTAAGTGCACGCCTATATCCTAAAGGCTTATTAGTGAAATATCACCTCATAAAAAACACAGTGGTCATTGTCTGTGTGTTAGTATGAGCGGTGTGTTAGTGTATTTATTTGTTTATTATGCGCATTCAGTTGAGCTGTAGAGTGAAAATATGTAGCCTATTTTAAGTCATTCTAAATTAAGCCCCTGAGCATTTGCTTTACCTTAACTCTTGGTAAATAGCTTTGACAAGTTTGTGAAGTTTATACACACAAGTGTTACAACCCTCAAGCCTGCTTTGTCAGTGTTTTATTTTTGTATGTGTCACTGTGTGTTACTAGCATTTCCTTTTTTAAAACTGAATTAGTTTCTAAGAGATACCCCAGCCTCTGATGAATGAATGTGTAGACCATGACCAGGTGTAACAGACTTAACCCCAACAGGCTTCCTTTGTACAGATTCACCATGGGGATTAAGGCTGCTCTCCCCAGATTTGAGCTGTATCTTTACACTGCAGTGCTGGCCGGGGCCTTGATATGGGCAGGCACTTGGATACTTGACGCTTCAAGTGGTGAGTGTATGATATTTCTAGAAATATTTAAAGCACATACAGAGTGTACAGCACATGCGCTGCTGCGGGTGGATACCGGTATCAAGTGCTTATTCCTAAAGTGTTTTATACTCAAATTCACATCCATCACACAATAGGCTTTAAGAATGAGTCCAGCTCTTTAGTGTCCTGTTACGATTTGAGACGTTTATGGAAGGTTTAATTATACAGTAATAACTCTAGTGGATATATTAAGTGCAGTGACACACTGAGCTAATTTAACTCATGTGATGTTACTTAGACCATATCAGAAACATGTTTGTCATGAATGGTCTCAGTGTAATCCAGTGAATGACACGGTCTGTCACTCACTGTAAACCGTATTGTTATTCATTTTGCTTCAAATACTTTCTTTCTTCTTTTTCATGTTTCACTTTAAACCACTTTTGTCATCTCTGGCTCTGTAACCTGCAGATTGTAGCACAGTTAGTCCAAGTTGCTGTCTGGCACCTATTTTAAAAATCGGATTTGTATAATTTAACAAATTTAATGAAATAAACCCAACTATTTTTTGCTGTCCACTAAATTAATCTCTGACAGCTTTTGAGAGAAGAGACATTTTAAACCTACAAAGCTTAAGAGTGCATTACATAATATTGAATGGATGTATTCAGCGCCTCATTACTATTACCCACCAATCTCATAAATCAGTATTGTGCACAATGGCCCCAAATCACACAGAAGACTTTAACTGTTTAGTGACCACTGCTTCCTCTGTTTAGAGAATGTAAACAGAAAGGCTTTCAAAGAGAGCATACAACCAGGATGGCATTATTTTGGCAGGAAAATGGTAGGTCACAATTAATAATTTAGTGTGTCTAATGTAAACCTAGACTTCATCCATGGATGTTTTCTCCACAGGATGTTGCAGACTTCGAATGGATGATGTGGTTCACGACATTCCGCAATCATATACTCTTTGCTCTTGTTGGTCATGTGATCTTCGCCAAGATATTCACTTTAGTCGCTCCAAAGGTGCGTACACTTGTTTGTTTTTGTGATGAGACTGAACTCTCTTTTTGCATTTCAGCTTAAATCAAACTGATACTTAGCATTAACATCAAAACTGTGAAACAATGTGATGTGAATGCATTAGGTGTATCTGGCATGATACAGATTTTTTTTGGCATGTTTTTTAGACATTTATACACTCAGCTAATTAAATAATTGTTTAATGACTTTGTAATTTCAGTCAAGGTTATGAACATAATCTACAGTCCATTTTGATTGTAATAGTTTCTTTGCTTAGTTGCTAATGTATGTGACATATTTAAAACAACTGACTGTGTTTTAAATACCCTTTTGTCTTGTTTCATGCATACTGTGAAGATTGGTATAGACGGATGTAAGGTAACACTAAAAACATGCATGCATTTTGCGCAACCGCTGTTATATTTAGATATTTAGTTTTCAAGATCCAAATTTGTTTGTTATGGAATTTTGTAATTTGTTGTAGTCAGGCATCACTAACACGTTTCTTCATGTTAGTGTTGTTGTTGTTGTTGTGCTGACTCTGGTCTGTCTTTGCCCACAGCACAGATCCTTGATCTTTGGCCTGTATGGGGCTCTGGCCGTCTTGGTCACCATGGGCTGGACCTTCATTGCTCTGGTGGTGTCCCACTGTCTCGTCCTCTACAGCGTGGCTCTGGTCAAAAGGAAATGGCTCTGCTTTGCTGCAGGTCTCTCCACTTTGGCTTCCATCAAACTGGAGCCCTACAACTCTTGGCAGGTCAGTTTGAAATAAGTTTAGTTTTAGATTTGATTTGGTGCATGAACTGACAGCACAAGTAAACATTTATGTCACAGTTAGAGGAAACAGCTGAAACACTACAAGTATTAAATTTTAAACTGTCTGTCAATTTACTCTAGTTGTTTTAGTACTACCACTTACTATACAGTATATTACTTAGCAAATTCAGTCAAAACTTCTCCCTGTCCAATTGTAGGAAACGTTGGTGACCGGCACCTTTGAGCTGCAGGATGTCCTGTTTTATGGAGGCGTTGGCTTCAGCATCATGCGCTGTCTGAGCTTTGCTCTGGAGAACTGTGAGAAGAAGGATGGGAACTACTCTTTCTGTGATTTACTCAAATACAACTTCTACCTCCCCTTCTTCTTCTTTGGACCCATCATGACTTTTGACAGGTATCACGAGCAGGTGAGGTACATTCAGATAAATCATGCCAAAGGTTTCTGACCAAAGCCATCAAACTGACAATGCTGTATTATAACAACAGGCCACCAACACCAAGCTCACCCGTAAGGAGAGAGAGATGTGGAACATCACCACTAAGGCCTTGTTAAACCTGGGGGTCATTTTGGTGGTGGATGTCTTCTTCCATTACCTGTACATTTTGACCATCCCCAGTGACATGAAGCTGGTTGGCAAGCTCTCAGACTGGTGTTTGGGTGTGTAACATAATATATACAGTATATATTTCATTAATTATTATGAAGAAGAGCAAGTATCTGATATGTTCTTTTAACCCTTGTAGCCGGCCTGGCCTACTCCAACTTGGTTTACGACTGGATCAAAGCTGCTGTTATGTTTGGTGTCATCAACACTGTGGCTACACTGGACCATCTGGACCCCCCTCAGCCTCCCAAATGTATCACCATGCTTTATGTGTTCGCCGAGACGTAGGTCCTTCTGTGTAAAGATTACAGTTTAGTAGCTCCTTTCACCCCATTTGCCAATGTAATGGTTCCAACCTCTTTTTCTCTCAGGCACTTTGACAGAGGCATAAATGACTTTCTGTGCAAGTGAGTATCAATAGTCAAAAGTATAGCAGAAAGCGCTGCTTTTTTTTGCAATCACTAACATTAAATAAATGAATACTTTTTTATTACAGGTATGTGTATGACTACATTGGTGGAGACCATGATAAAATCTTCAAAGAGTTTCTGGCAACTTTCTGCACATTTTTCATCACCACTTTGTGGCTTGGCCCCTGTCAGCTTGTCTATCTCTGGTCCTTCTTCAACTGCTTCGGCCTTAACTTTGAGCTGTGGGTGGCTAAATTCTTCTCTCTTCCACCATTTTCAACCATTGAGGTAAGTATATTATCATCCAAAGTTATTCAAATTATATTTGTGTCAGATCTCTGAGTTTTCTTGTGTCTTGGTCTTAGTGTCTGATGGGTGAGGCTATGTCACGCAGGATCAGGGGTGTGTTTAATGCTGCCAACTTTTGGGCCATTGTCCTCTATAATGTCCTCTCCCTCAACAGTCTTGAGTTTGCCAAACTTGTGGCAAGAAGAATAATTTACAAAGGTGGGTTGAGCAGATGTGTGTGATAATGTAGGTGTATGTTAATGTGTAATAAACCAGGACTTGTATTATTTTGCATTGACAGCACATTGTGTGAAAACCATTTAAAAAGTAAATTTCCTCTGCTCAGGTTTCCCTCTGTGCACTCTGTCTGTGTTGGCGGTGACTTACTGTGGAGTGCAGCTGATTAAGGAAAGAGAGCGACAGCTAGCCTTACTGGAGGAACCAGAGCCAGAGAAACCAGCTGATGCCAAAGAGAAAACAGAGTAAAGTTGGACACGTTCTTTCAACACTTTAACTGGTGTCAGTCACAGGCTGCTGCAGCTATTTTGAAGTCTGATGTTCACAAGCCTATAAAAAGGCTTGTGAACATCGTTTGTCAGGAGGTAATGTATGGAACTGTGAGATCCTCAAGTGCACTTGCTGTAAATGACTGATCCTTAGGCACAAACCCACCAATGGTGCATTTGTAGTTACATTTGAACTAAACAAAAGATTGTTATACAAGAAAGGCCTGCGGAATAATGTAACAGGTTAAAAAGGAAACTATATTTTAATCTTTTATGTCTTTTATGTTTTGTGTTAGCTTTCAGTTCTACTCTGATTTGGACATTGCTTTTATATAGTCTTATTTATTAATGACAGTCTTTAACACTGTTTTAAATTACAAGACTGAAAGGATGTAAACCCTAATAAAACTTGAAATCAGGTGCGGCTAACAGAGAAGAAGGAGGAAATACACTAAGGTGCTGTGGAGAGTTCATCTCCATGTTGCTTACGACGTGAATGTGTTACTGTAAATGTATGTTTGTCTACTGTCACATAGGTAGGAGAAAATGTCTGGTAGAGTGTTTCACAACTACAGTGAAGCCCAAATATCACGCTGATGAAACAGTGGTACATGGTAAATGTAATGCCTTTTTGATGGTAATGTTTTTAATCCAAAAATATTGTTTCAAATGACTGACCTAAAAATAAAGATTAGTTTAAATTGGAGGTGGCATGTTCTTAATCTTGAAGGCTGTTTGGAAATCTTTGATCAAAGGTGTGGTGATGAAAACGCTGTATTGTCAATATTTTACAGTACAACATGCTAAAAATAGAAGCTGGAGCTGGCCCAACCTCCCATCCTAGCCCTCGCATTCTTGTTGCCTTTGTTTTACAATGTAAAACACTTAGAAGACATCTTGGTTTATCTAATAAACTTATGCTTGTCCCAACAGAGCTAGAGGTGTGAAACTGTAATCTGCACATTTACCATTAGGAGGCGACAAAAGGCCACAAAAACCATGGATGAACAGTACATATCCGACCAATAAAAACAGTAAAGGAATTTTTATTGTCCATCTCCCACCACCAGATAGCATACATTGACTAATGCAGTATGTAAAAAAGCTGTTGGCGATAAAAGATAAAGGCGTGCCATTAACAGGCAGGTTACTACACTATACACACAACTGTAACATAATTAAGTTTAAAATTAGGTGTGAATAATTACACGGGGTGACCAGATGTCCCTATTTTATGGGGACAGTCCCAGTTTCAGGCTCATATGTCCTAACAATTATCTGACGGGAAACTAATCTGTCCCCGTAATTTTCAAACCTTGTCCCAGTTGCCCCCAAAGTAACACAAAAACAATTGCTTAGAGTGTTAAAATCTCAGCTTCCATTTATCTGCCATAATAATAATAATGCCGTAATAATTTTTATATTCGCCAATATGTTCAGACCTAGAGCTTATATAGCTTTATGTTGGCCTACTTTGAATTGCACGAGGAAAGATTTTAAGGATTTCAGAAGCCTTTTCATTGCTTAGTAAGTTCAAATGCACCACATTTTCAGAACAAAAGTGTGGTCATATTTAAGATTAAAAGCTTCTGCCATATAATTGGTAAGAAAAGACCCTGTACAATTAAATTCCTATTTTAATATATTTAGAAACAGTGCCTGCTGCCAAAATTCTACTAGACCTTCTTTATTGTAGCCTAAAGGCCTACATGCTAGGTTAGTTAGCCCATAGATATATATAAAGGCCTTTATATATAAATATGAGTTAGCCTATATGTTCCATATAAATACACTGTTCACTACTCAATGTCAGGGACAAAGTCAGACAAAATAAACTAACTGGACTAACCCGTGGGAATAGTAATTGTTTAAAATAGACTCAGAATTAACCACCGAAGTGCTGGACATTTAAATGACTAGAACCACATCTTATATTCCATTGTTGTCTGTTGATACAAGTCGTTGTAAAACCATTTTTGATAAATGGATGGTTCTGATGTTTGGCATGTTTTTGTCCACCCACAAACATAGTGGAGTACATTTATACAATGAATAACAAGAACCCTTTAAAAGCATTTTCAATATTTTATTCACAACAGATTTTTGCAGGCTTTTTTGTGTCCTATATGTATTGTATATTTTCCCCAACCATTTGAGAGGCTTCAAAGTAACAGAGAGTGCATCTACTTGTATTGAAAGGCCCTGCCAATATTTAAGTAGGCTACTATAGCATAATGTCCTTTTTGTGATATACATGTACCGAATGGATCCTCAGCCTATGGCCTATATACAGAATTTCAGATGATACACATGCAGTATTGTGACATGTAATTTTTCTAAGAAAGGGTGACCAGATTTCTAAACATAAAAACTGGGAGACATATTTTTTTTCCTAGGCCATGGTGCATTTTGAACTGACTAACATGACTGACTAACATAAAAAACTACCAAAATTCTTCTTTCATGCAATCATAGTACATACAGCAATAGAAAAAAAAAGCCAGAGGTCTGAATATATGAGCAAATATTAAAACAATTACATGGCAAATAAATGGGATTTTGTAACAGCTAGGATTGTAACGTATGCTACGTATGTACGTTGCTTTTGGTCAAAATGGGGACAACTGGAAAAACATGGGACAAGAGCCTAAAACTGGGACTGTCGTCATGAAAGGGATATCTGGACACCTTATTCGAAGACCTACTCTATCATAGTTATGCATCACTGGTTAATATGGGATAGATGCACAATACAAGCATCATTAAGATGTATTCACCATGTTGTCAGGGCCTGTTTATCAGCTGTTTGTGGGGTATGAGTGCATTAGGTGGGCACTTGCTTCCAGCCCACCAAAATGGCAGCTTTGTAGATCTATAAATATCTCCTTGACTAGCACTATTGAGTGACAGCCACAGACAGCTGCAAGTCCAACCAGTGAAGACCTCCCCACCCCCGGCAAACTGCACCAGCCGTTGTGACCAGTCCTTCTCTGTCGTGGGGTGCAAGCAGGACGCCCCTCGGAGCCTCTCCTACCAAACCCAGGACAAGATGGCTGCCATGACCATAGACCCGGTGGAGCAGCCACGCATGTACCAACAGACCCTGCTACAAGATGGACTCTGCGACCTCCTGGAGAATGACAAGTTTGTGGACTGTGTGCTCAAAGTCCAGGATAAGGAGTTCCCCTGCCATCGCCTGGTCCTGGCAGCCAGCAGCCCCTTCTTCAAAGCTATGTTCCTCTCTGAGCTAGAAGAAAGCAAGAAGCGTGAGATCGTCCTCAAAGATGTGGAGCCAGGGACTTTGGGTTTGATCTTGCGGTATTTGTACACTTCTGATATCAACCTGACAGAGCAGAACGTCCAGGATATCTTTATGGTGGCCAACATGTACCAGATCCCCTCCATCTTCTCAGTTTGTGTGTCCTACCTCCAGGAGAAGTTAGTGCTTGGGAATTGCTTGGCCATTTTCAGGTTAGGGTTGCTTTTGGATTGTCCCAGGCTAGCTTTAGGAGCCCGGGAGTTCATCTGTGAACGCTACCCTGTGGTGGTAAGGGACCAGGACTTCATGCAGCTCAGCCCAAGTGAACTAGCCATTCTTATCACATGTGACGCCCTGAATGTGGACAGGGAGGAGCTGGTTTTTGAATCTCTTATGGACTGGGTCAAACATGACGAAACCACCCGCCTCAAAGATCTACCAGAGCTGCTCCACTGCATCCGATTTAGGCTTATAGCTTTGGATTACTTCAAGGAGAAAGTGGAAAGACACCAGTACATCCGCTTCAGCCAGGACATCAAGAAGGACCTGGATTTGGTCAAAGATGCACATAAAGGACGTTTTCCAAAGCCTAAAAAGCCTAGTTCTGAGGGGGCAGCTGGGGGAGAGGATGAGGAGGAAGATGAAGAAGGATATCTACCTGGTATCCTCAACAACAACCCTCGATTTGGGATGTTTGAGCTGGACTTGATACTCATGATCAGCGATACAGGGACGGTGGCGTACGATCCGGTTGGGAATGAGTGTTTTGTGGCTTCGGAATCTACAGAAATTCCCAAGAACCACTGCAGCCTGGTGACACAACAGAACCAGGTGTTTGTAGTAGGGGGACTTATCTACAATGAAGAGGATAAGGAAGAACAATTCAGCTCATACTTCCTACAGGTATGGGACAACATAAACTAGTCTAAAAAAGTTTAAGGTATTTGACATTTGGGTAAATGTAAAATGTTTATGCCACAGTGATTCCCAAACCAAACTAGACCCAGGCTGTCGTAAACGACAGCAAATGTATGTTGGCGAAACGCCCCATGCGTCTGCGTCAACTGCTATAAGACCGACTTAAATGGCGGAGGAGGTGGTGGAAGTGTGGCTGCCATTCTGCGCCTACTGCCTCTTCTGACCACCACAATCATACAGGGACACTAACACACTCATTCATAAGTAAGGTGGGTTAAGTGTCTTGCATGTGTGTGAAGAATGCTTTTGCCAAGTTTTGTAAATTTCCCTAAAATGACATTCTTCATTCAGTCCATAGGTG
>JAVQKG010072133.1:0-12139 GCA_036025885.1 Hypseleotris bucephala
GGACTTGGGTTTTGAGTTGAAGACGTTTCGGCTCTCATCCAAGAGCCCTTATCAATTCTAAAAGTTGACTGGGAAAAGTTCCTTACTGTGTGATTAAGATTTTGGATTTTGAAATTTTAGATGAGCAAAGATGCAAGGTACTCCATACTTCTTCTAGTGTTATTTGATTGTTTCTGTATATTGTGCCGTAAACATTTAAAAGTGACAGCTAGACCAACTTTAGATTATGTGCTAACTAAAAGCACAATTACCAAGTGAACAATTCCATAAGATACTATTGTATTATTTTTGAAAATACAACAGTGATTACCAGGTAAATTAGCCAAGCGTTTTAGCATGTATCGCTACAAATGTTACCCAGACCACAAAAGCAACATTAGCCTAAGCTGAGCAGCAGTTTGGTTTCTCCTAGTGATGCACCGATCCAGCTTTTTCAGTCCCGATACCGATTCCGATATTTGGGTTTTGTGGATCGACCGATACCCGATATCCACCAAAAATGCAAAAACTAAAGGCATAGTATTATCAAAAAATATTGAACCAAAATATGATAGAACTAAGACCAGATGATCCTAAAAATGGTCTAACTTTGGTCATTTTTGAGTTACAGTGTACCACTTGATTTATCTGCTCATAATTAGGAAAAAGTATAATAAATGATATCGGATCCAGTATCGGCCACATTTACCGATCCACTGATCCAGCTGAAAGGCCTGGATCGGCACCGATATCCGATCCAGTATCGGTATCGGTGTATCCCTAGTTTCTCCGCTGTATGTCAACACAAAGAAGTGCTGCTGAACAAGGAGTTTCCATGTAAACCTCTCGACAGCCTGGAGAAGTAATTGTGTCGCTACTGAGTGGGCAGCATCGGACACAATGAGGTCCTGAAAATGTGCTTTGCCAAAGAGAAAATAATCATCACACAGAAACACAAGTGCTTCTGCCTGAACCATCATCCTTTATTTATTTTAACAGAACATTTTCCAACAGCTCTGATAGAAAATTTCATCCAACTCATTGCTGTAAACAATATGTAACTGCAATCAAGATGGATTGACACAGATGTCCCTTTGCGTGATGAGACCGAAATGTTGCCAAATGCTTCATATTTAGCAGCTGTCTGGTTTGGTGAAGACTTAGTGCAGCTGTTGGTTAGACCATTATGGCTACATCTCAACACTCACTTCTTGACATGAAGTGCCTTTCATTATTCATGTGTAATGCAGAATAACGATCTAAATGACACTCAAAGACTATGGAAATGTTGAGATCCTATAACTTTCCTAATGTGCTTACCGAGTAGAAAACCCATTAGAAAGCAATGTTAAGATTAGTTGTATTGGAGACTCAGACATACACAAAGAGCGTGAGAGAGCAACTGGAAGAATAAAAAGGATTGTTTGTTGGCGACTAAAGATGTACATTTCTTGGGATTTCTGACTCCGTCCATCGTCCAGATTACCACCCACTGCATTGGCATTTGTGAGCAGTGGAGGCAGTGGAAGTCCAACTAGCTCCCCACAGCACATCTGCAAAATCCTCTAATTTTTTTCAATTAACATTTTAGTGGATAACAAGGAAACAAAATGGCAGTAACATCACAGAACTTGTAATCTTAGAACATGAATTGTAGTTGAGTGAGAGAAATTGAGAAGTGACCTAGGAAATCCTGCAATAGCCATAATTCAAACAAGGGTTCCAAATAATCCACCATTTTATTTTTATTATCCTTTATTTATCCAGGTAAAGACCCATTGAGATCGAGATCAAGTAATTCTACTTTTGCTGACCTTTTGTTCATAGATCCACATAGACACTAAAGTCATACAAAGTTGATATAGAAAAAGATATCCAAAATAGACCGGGAGACAAGAGTAGTTGTTGTATTGAAATATGTTGTTCAATTTCTATCTTTGGAAAAACTTCCACAGCTGATTTACAGACACACATATTGGGATCCCTACAATGACTGCCCTCTGAGCAGTCATTGAGTGAATAGAGACTGCCTTCATGCATGGGAACACAGTGTCTGGGTATGCACTATAAACAGCAACTATTTCCTTGTTTTATTACAAATTATTCCCACATAAAAATGTCTTAGATTTTTTTGGAGAAACATAACCTTTAGACAGTACAGACATCTTGTACATGGAGCTGAACTATCCTGATTAGACTTACACCATTGGGCACACGTTCAAATACACTTATTTTTCTCCTTTTATCAAAATGCGCGATACGTTTGTGAATTGATTTGGTGTTTCTGACATGCTGCCTGTTTAAATTACTTTCTCAAGAGACATGATCCACCCAGACACTTTCCCTGTTGCAAGCCCCTGCAATCAGCGTTCCCATCCATTTCAGTAGTCGCGACCCTGGCTTCTCTGAACTGCAACATAATGATAAAATATGATACGGGAGTGGGGTAACTAAAGGGATTGCATGGGGAGGATTTTCTTTTTCTAAGATCCATGCAAAGATTTGAGATCACAGCGGCTGTCTTGTGAAGTTAGAAGCGACAAGACAAATGTTGAGGGAGACAGTGCCTAGACAAACACACATTTCTGCAGCTGTTTTCATGTGTTAATGCACCACCATGGACTCTGCTGAAGTTCATTGCTGACCCTTGGTGCGGGTCAAGGACTTTTAAAGATGCAAGAGTGTTACCTCAGCGTCCCTTAACAAACCTGGTAAAAACATAGTCAGGAGCTGAAGATGTGTGAGTGGAAAATGCAATCTGAGGTGAAGAACTCAAGTCGGAGTAACTGCATTTTGGGGACTAATACATTTTTTAGGCTTTGTGGCTTTATGTATAGAGAATTTAGATCACAGCTTTATAGGAATAATATGTACAGTATAGTTTCTAAAATATCAGACTGTGGGATACCGTGCACTTTGACAAATATTAGTCGAGTTTTACTTAAGTCCTTTCCTTGGCCTCTACATACTACAGTTGGCCTTTTTTACTTAGAACTATGGAACAGGGTCAGATAGTAAAGTACTTTTTTATTTTTCTTATTTTAGGAAACTACACCTTTAAGTCCAGATCAGCTCAATATCTTTACGAGGCTATAGTGCAGAATCAGATTTCAAGTACTTCTGATCAGTCTGAATGTCAACACAAGAGTAACGATGTTTGCTAAAACCTTCATAATTCAAAAGAATCAAAATCCATTCTTTATATTGAACTGTCAAAGTCTGACTCGGTGTCCCTCTCCCAGCTATGATGTGGCTTTAACTGCCCATTAAAGTCCACATTTAAAATTATGGGTGATCTTTAAGAACAAGAAGACCATTGTTGTGTCTTGAGCAGTCACACACAGAATTGATCTAAATAGGCCGACAAAGATAGCCACTGTTAACGTCACAGCAAACTCTATGCAGTCTTTCAGTTATTCAAGCAGTGTGTACATACGTCAAAAGGAATTTAGTACATTGACTGCCTGCATTTCCATATTAAGCAAAGTTATAAGGCCTTGTATTTGGTAGATACAGTAGCCTTGTTTAACCATGACAATGCATTTCGGAGAAAAACATTCAATACACAAAGCCAATATAACTGATGCAATTTATGGCCAAGATAAACATCAGAAAAAAACAAAAACATAAAAACAATATGATCCTATACCTCAAACACAGTCCCTAAAAGGAATAGGAGGATGCACTAATAGGCAATTTTCCCGTTACATAATATATCACATAATGTCATCACTCCACACCAGGCTCCATTGCCAGTATTTACATTGTGTGGGATGTATATTTGCTCCGCGGACAGTAGTGAGGATAAGTTACGAGCGACGAAGAGCGTCCTTTGGGGTCGCAGGAAGAATGTGGCCGGGTCTCCACGGCAACGACATATGTTCCTCATCAGAAGCTGTCGTGAAAACTACAACAGGGGCCCACAGTAAAGGAAATAATTAGATATCCACTAAGTCCACCCACGTGTAGTCCTGCAGAATCCTCAGCTTTTCTCAGTAACCAGTCGAGATGATGTGGTCACGTTGTCTGTAGTTGGGGAATATGTGGCGCAAATGTTGAGTCAGATAGTGTGTTTTTGAAATACAAATAATGTCAACATACACTGAAAAAAAAACATTCACACGAAAAATATTTCATTATCTCAGTTTACTTAAGTAAATTAGTGCAACTAGAAGAACTGTATGTGCATTCAACAACCATAGGCTGTTAAACTGATACGATTTAAGATATCTCAAATACAATCTAGAATGTGTGGATTAAAGCAGATAGCCTCACCTCTATGGTCTTGCAATAAGGTAATTGGAAAATACAGCATCTCAAAATGTTAGTCCGTGTGAGTTGAATGCATATCATTTAGTTTGACTGATCTCAATTGAGACAATGAAAGATTTTAATGTGAATGATTATTGCACAATTTGTAAGTTGAACAATGTTTTACTTTTTCAGTGTTGTGGAGTATGTGTTGATTCAGATCATGTGTTTTTGAACTATAAACTATGTCAAAACACAAGCACACATTCATAGACCACACTGTTGGCTGTCAGCGTGCAGTTGTTGGTTGGTAGATTACATCCACCACAGCTGGAAGGCAGCGGGCGGTGGATCCCCTTGTGGGAAGATGGAAAACAGCCCAAATTGGTAGGATATGGTGGTCCCAAACAGCCAGAATGGTCATGGGTAGGCAGCCAGCAGTACATCTGGATTATGAATTGGAAAGGATGTGGTAGAATGGGTTTTTGTTCTTTTAGATCATATTGTAAATTTAACATACTGTATATTGATTTGTTGCATACATAAATTTGTGATTTATTACTTTGGTTTATTTGTTGGTTAATTGAACCTTTTGCAAGATTTGTCAGCAAGTACTGATCAGACTTTTAAGATTAAGTGCAATGCAATAGAGGGCTAGTGGTGTACAATATAGCACAGATGGAGATGTGATGCATTGATTCAAGTTCAGCCTAATTGACATCTTTGTCCACTCCCAGGGCAATACAGAGCAATATACTCATTTGATTGACAGCTACAATGATGACCACAACTTCATTTAGTCTCTTGTGGTTTCGAGCTGTACTTCATTTGAAACAAAATACGTGCCTCTGGTCCTCTGGGTGTGATGTATAAGCTGCAGACACAGAGTATAGGCTGCTCTCTGTGTGTATGCAGTAATGGCTCTGTAATGGCCCTGATAAATGTAAGTATAAGATTAGATGGGCCAGGCCCTTGCCGTACAGGTTCACAGGTGTTGATCTGAGGTGCAGCCACCACCTCATTTAAAACGGCCCGCAGCTGTGTTTATACACACACATGTGCTCGGACCACAGACTCGAGATGTCTCATTCTTTCGACGTGAGGCAATAGTGCAGGTGTCGGGACTCTCGCGGTCTGCGGAGGTCCAGGGGCCAGTTCCCAGACTAGGATCCTCCCCCCGGGTCTGGATCTGTAGCACACACCCCTCAATCGAAGTTCTCATTGATTAGCCTTGTTCATTAGCAGATTTATCTACTACTATGGATGCTGTCACTTCTCTGGCTTATGCATATACACATGACACATACCCATATTGGCCCATAGTCTAAACTCTTTAATTGAAACAGGGCTTCAAGTGGCCACATGAGAAATGAAGCAAGTGATGACAAATCAATGGTTAGTCCAAACGTCATGTGTTTTTATTCATGTTATTGTCTTTTAAAGGATGAGTCAGAGGGCTGTGCAGTTGGATCAGTCCACAGTAGTACTAAATGTACAACTGATGTTTTCACAATTACTGAAAGGAGACCTCTGAATGATGCATGTAACTTTAAAACAGAAGTTCGATGTGGGCGATGTACTATTATTGGGACAAAATAGCATTTGAAACAGCTATTATTCAAATATTCATAGAAGTTAAAAGATAGTGCATTCATATGTACTAAACAACAAGGTCCATTTTTTTTGTCATCATATGTAATTTTAGCTAGACTAAAAACGACTAAATTTTGAAATGACTCAAGTTTATTTATAACTCTTACCAAAGAAATACTAGGAGTACACCAAGATGGAGTGACCAAAGAATACAGTTTTAGGGAAATTCACAAAATTTGGCGTTTCGTCAATATACTGTACACTTTGCTGTTGTGTAAGATAGCGTGGGTCTAGTTTTAATATTTATTATACCACAAATGCAGAACCCACACAGCACCACCAATCATACCCCTCCCACAATTTGAGAAATGCATTTTAGGGCATTTAAGGTTACAGTATTGAGTCAGCCAATAGTGCTCATTTAATAGTCTTTAAAACAACAAGTACACAGAGTCAAGCCAGGTCGACAGAAACCCCCTTTCTTCAGAAATAAATACAGATGTTCTCCGTACAACTGGGAGCTGAATGCTCTCGTGGTGTGCTATGAAAAACAGTAGGCCTTAAGAGTTTTACAATTCACAAAATAGAGCTACAACATTACAATATAAAATCCATCTGTAGCCTGTATGTCCAGTATTGGTTTAACATCTAAAGTGGATCGTTATTTCCATAGCAGCCATAGTTTGGAAAGCTGATCATTTGGAAATCTAAACACTCTCGTTGATATGTATACATCATCCACACGTGTTTATTTAGCCTGCTGGGGGAGACCAGTTGAGAACCATCCTCATCCTGGGGGCCTTAACCTGGCTCACTGCAGGGAGAGGACCCCTGTTCCCCCGGGTCTCATATACAGGCATATGGATGTGCAGGAAATGAGTCCAACAAAAATGTGTCCAAAGAAAACATATGAGTTGGTGGAGCCAATTCAGTGAGAAAGGGCTATAGACGTATACATTGAGCAGATATATACTGTCTTACATGAATTTGAGCATTTTATTATCTCTGGGACAAGAATAGTTAGTTTCTGTTACTTGAAGACTCCCAAATATATGTGTAGGAGAGAGCTCAGTGTAAATATGGCATAGTATTGTACTGAGCAGTGCAGTAGTAGCCAGATCTTTTCACTTTATAAGCAAAGCAAAATAGGTCTAAAATATCTCCCCTGAACTCCATTGACATTATGTTTTCACCACCCATTTTTTTGGAGGTATCAGAAATGACACAATGAAAAATTGTTTAGATTTTGAGTGTGGTCCAAAACATCGTCTGGATCCAGAATTAATGTTAAAGAACACCATCTGTTAGCAGCTTTACTCAAAAAATACAGCACTGATTTGGATTAAATCTTTAGAGATGGTCAGGAATTACACAATGTGATCTATGGAAGGTCTGTACTTTCCAAATGGGATGCTATATTCTCAAATTTGTTGTTGAACTGTATGCCTAACTATGAGTTTGGTTTAATAAAGAATAAAAGTTCCTGTGTCCTACCTTATGGAAATTCAACAACAACATGAAACAGACCAAAATGTATAGATTAAACAGATATTAGAGGTTGGGGAATTCGTAATAGCTCTTGACTACCCCTGTTTGGTCAAAGAATAACAACATTTTGAACAGGATAGCCTACTGTAAAATACAAACAATTCCACAGACAACTCAATAGATTTAAATTCTTTCACCTCTTTGGTCATACTCACTGTCAGACATTATTCTAAACAGGTACTAATATTAACGTGCTACTGTCACCTGATAAATACACTCTATCACAAGACCATCATTCCTCGGCAGTGAGCTCACAGTCGACTCTATGAAGACAAGTATATATTTGTGAGTGTTGTGTGAATTTAGGCCAGTGGTTCGGTCACTTTGTCAGATTCCTTTCCCAGTAATAAATCTATCAAAAAAAAATGAGTGCAGACTAGCGAGGGATGGGAATACAAACTATGCTAGAATTAGGCTGATATACTGTCACTAAATCACAGTTGCCAGTTGCCACTTTTTTTGGCTTACAATCTCTGTTTTTCCAGACAGTCACCAACGGAGTCAGCTTCCGGTCAGTTGTTTATGGATTATTTTATTCCCGTCCAAGGTCAGAGGTCTGTTTGTAGGGCTGTGCGTTCCCATCCTGTTCTTACTGCTCCTCTCCCCGGGGGCTGGTCCGTGCTGCAGGAAAATTGATGGTGTCAGACATGGGATCTTTTAATAGGTCTGTGATTTTGGAATGAGAAAAGTAAACACCAGCAGAGGGGAGAAGGCAGAGGAAAGGAAGATTGCTCAAAAGTCTTTTAAACTAAATTTAGGATTCTATTGTTTGTCCGGTTTGACAATTTGGTTATTTTTCTTCATCTTGGTAGTTGCAAGATTAATCAAAATGTTATGGTCCGATTTTGATTGAGTTGGTAATAATAGTCCATTAAAATTAGTGGTGCGAATCAGGAACAGACATAGATTCGGTATCATTGCATGTTGGTGTCAAATATACAGAAAGCCACAAAAGACCAGTAAATGGGCAAGTAGTTACATTAGTGAGATATTGATGGCTTATTGAATGAAGCGTTTACCCCTGAACTTTATTATCTTTACCATTTCAAGACAGAGCAATCAAATTTACTTCTAGAATTAGCGAAGGGGGTTGAAACGTTTGTTTGTTTGTTTGTTTTTTGTAAAAGTGCATTGTTCAGACTTATACTATATAATGCGTGAGGTCAAGACATATGGGAAACATTTTAAGCTTTCTCCTGTGAATGTTTTGATTTATGCTTTTGAAACTATTCGTCATGCACCAATGACTAGGTCATAACACGCGCAGTGTATATTTTTGATAGTTTGGTAAAAATAAATATTCATTGTTCTAGAAATGACTGGACTATTATGTCACTTGGCTGTAGTGGGTGTAATTTAAGTAGACACTTTAATCTGTGTCTGAATGAAGGACAGGAAATCCACCCGCCGCACTTATCGCACACCTGCACTTCTGGATCTTATTATTTAGTTGTAAAACGTCACCGTCCAATCCTCAACAGCAAATGGCCAAAACACGTCAAGTTCAATTTGGATGAGATCTGCTTTGTACCAGGCTACCACTTAGTTTTTTCTCCTAAAGTCTCTCACATGTTGCTCAAATCCTCCTCCTACATTCTTCCAGCTGCAGAGTGTGAGCTGTGACGTCTCATTGTCAGTGATGTATAGGACGTGGAAAGCTAAGGTTAATGGTTGGTCATTTTTAAACGCTTAAGTAAAGATAGGAAAGACAGTGTTGAAAATATTACATTTATCTAGGGTTTAATTTATTACAAATTGTCACTTGATTAGACCATTGTGACTGATTGACATAGTTATTTCATAATCACACAATCTTCCAAATATAAGCAGTCTTTACAATATGTTTTAGGAATGTGTTATTAGTGTTATTTTTTTAATCAAATCTAAACTGACTAAAATCATACAAAAATACACAACAGTCCTTGTTTCTTAAGTGCCCTACAAACTACAACTGCCAGCTGCAAGCATTAGACAAACCCATTTGGATTGTAGCATAGGTTGTTCATTCACTGTTGCCACTAGCTTTACAATTTAACTGTAAATCCAGAAGAAGTCAGACAGGTGCTGGCCTTTGGTGGATACAGTGGCTAGTTTAGGGGGCCCCATTTTCTCAATGGGGCCTTAAAGAGCACCTAGGTTTGTTTATAGAACAGTGGGGCCCTATCTGAATGTTAAGAATAAGAGGCATATTTTAAATACTACAAGCCTCATTAACTAACTTATGGGCCAGTCTGCTCTACCATTCCTTCTCTTTTGAAGCTAACTCGTCTTTTCTGATGTATTTTAGATAAAAAAGACAGATGTTTTACTGTTTTTGAACTACTGGCCTGTACAGTAAAAGTCCAGTGTTACCTCAAAGTTAAACTTGGGGGCACTCACAGTTCACCTGCACACTGGGCGCCCGTCCCATTTCCGAATCTGTGTAACTGTAACTGGGACAGATGCGGTCGGGTCGATGATTGATGGCCAACTTCAGCCCATTACGGAGCTCACGAGACATGGGGCTGAAGGTATGACGTGAGAGATCTGTGAAAAAAACAGGCAGATACAGTTTCAGAGCGAGCCAAAAGTTAGTGTATCTCCCAAGAGCCTCATAATCTGGTAAAATCATGAGCACCATCAAAGATGGCCGTGTGGATGTGCCGTTTCCTTTCACAAAACCAGGACACGATCGTAATATAAGAGCACCTGGATTCTTTGGGCATCTACAATCTTAGTTTTTATCACCAATCATTTAAAACCTTGACTTAATTGTCTTGTTTTATGATATATTTCTCTGGCAATGCTTCATTTTGACCCCTTTTGTGCATACGAATGCTGTTTGGAACTAAAAAAAAATGCGAGAGGAGTTGCCAGAAATGTTTTTACAGTGTACGTCTCCATCATATAAGACAGAAGGGTCAAGCAAACAAAAGAACAGCCAAAGAAAATGCGAAGGTATGTGAGGAAATGTTTGGAAAAGATGGGAGGAAATTCTCAGTGGAAGTAGCGTGGGTAATAAGAATGGGAGTGTAGAGCTGTGAAGGGAGTGAGGTGAGGGGTCAGTGGCCCTAGAGATAAACATTACCAACCAATATGAAATTTCAATACACAGTTTGCTGCATTTTATCTAAACGTCATCTAAATACAATATTAGGTCAGATCAAGTTTAATGACTAACCATACTACATAAAGTACTTCCTCAGCCAATATGAATCTAAGAAATAATGCATTCCTTCTTAATCCTACACTGCAAGATATTAAAAACGATAGCTGTGACAGAAACACACAGCACTTTCTACATATGAATCTTATTTTGAACATGATAAATGGAACTATGCTTTCTTTGGGTCAAGTTCATGTCATTTCATTTTTCTTTTCCTCTCTAACAATAGAAGGTGGTAGCTTTTCCTTCCAGACTCACTATAACTCAACCTTTTACACTGAGGATGAAGATATCTCTACTGCCAAATCAGTAACCGGAAATGTCACTGGACAAATGCAAAGTCTTACAAAGGGCAACGTCTACAGGGCAAAACGAAATAGTCTGTTAGTAAGCAAACTCAACAAGGAACAATTGTATTTTGAAATCCATGTGTGTCACAGGCCAAGATTTGTTTTATGTAAATCTGTATGTCTGGATTCTGTACCACTGCAATATATGGCTAACAATTTTGCCAGCAACAAGATACCTCTATACTGTAGAAACAAATGCTTTTAGTGGCTTTCTTACCAATATATAAAGCTTTTACCCAACTAGACATATTTATATTACACTAAGACTTCTTACTTAGAAATAATATAGCTTTAAAGGGTTTTTATTTTACTTGTTGTCTGACACTTGTGTAAAGAATTATAAACTCCTACACAACATTTTTGCAGCACTGTCTGGGGACAACTATTTCTCTGTTTATTCATTCTCACAGAAAGAATATCAGGCCCACAAACCTCAGGGGGGCGCCACTTATTCACCCCTGACCTTGTAATCTAAAAACTCCTCTTCCCATAGTGTCTTAGGGTATTAGTCATGTTGAACTATGATGAATGTTCTTTTTACTTGGTATTTCATTTCTTCTATTCCTATCACCTCCATGTGTTTTCTCTGTAAGCAGACATCATAGACCTATTTTTAGTCTCCAGATTACAGACACTTTAATATTTGAGATTATAGTCCACTGGTCCAATGGTCTTTTTTCATTCTAGAGATATCTAAAGCAGACATGCCTGGTCTCACTACCTTAACATAATCCCCTATATGTCCATCGGGATTATCTCGGGAAAACAGTCCCGTGCGTCTGTTGTTAAGAGGGTCTTTAAGGTACATGTGAGATAAATACAACCTTATCAGTTTTACAAGCTGGGACAAATAGTACCCACTTTCAAACTTAAATCATAATCCCTTAAAACATTGCGTAAAAATCTGTTTTTATTTGACTGTTTGTAATGTTTTTTTTTTATATTTTCTGTCTTTAAAACTAAAAACTAGTAATATTCTATGTGACTACTTGATGTCACTAGACAAATAGATGTTCTGATGTTTCAATAATGATGGTTTAGGGCTCCCTCTAGTGTTATGAAAGAAGAATGCATGATTAGCTACAAAAGATCATAAACTTTACCTATCATTTGAATTTGTATTTATTTGTATATATATACACACACACACACACACACACACACATATATATATATATATATATATAGATATAGATATATAGATATATAGATATGAAGATAGATAAATGCTAAATGTTAAAAAAAATATCCTTTAAAACCAAAGTTTGTTTTG
>JAVQKG010072280.1:0-11770 GCA_036025885.1 Hypseleotris bucephala
CAAAAAATTAAAAACAAATAACTAATAGACAGCTTAATAAGTTGTAGAATGTAAATGCACTTTATTTAATTAATTATTGGTTTAAGTTAATACAATAAATTTAAAAAAAAATCTTCCGGACCTTGTAAAATTAAGTTTGACTATATATTTTTGTACAATAATACTACATACAGGATTGTGTACATACATGACTACTACAGGAGACTGTGTTTGTGTGCTCTAACCAGGAACCAGGTTCAAGCTGTGCTTCTGATGAAGAGGATGCAGAGGAGGAGGAAGAGGTGTGTGCCACAGAGCAAGCTGGAGCAGACCAGCGCTATGATGAGAATATGGATAAAGCCGCAGAAGAAGAAGGACTTCAACGCTACAGAGAGGCTCGAGCCAATGAGATTTTTCCAGATGAGGTGGACACGCCCCTGGAAACACCTGCTAGAATTAGGTCAGCCTTGCTTTTTACTTACAGTAAATGGTGTGTTTACTGTTTTTTCATATTTGGAATATGTTTCAGGTTTCAGCGTTACAGAGGGTTAAAAAGCTTCCGTGCTTCTCCCTGGGACCCCATGGAAAACCTGCCTCCTGACTATTCACGAATCTTCCAGTTTCAGAGTTTTGAACGTACTCGTCGCCGTATCCTGAATGAGACTTCTGCTGAAGATGAGGGAGCCATGGTAAATGATATTGTGTACATTTTTAATTTATTACTTGTGCTTCTTTGTTACACTGTTTTTTGTTTTTTGTTTTAGGTGGGCTGGTACGTCACTCTGCACGTTATTGATGTGCCACCCTCTGTTATGGAGAGTGTCCAGGCTGGCAGACCTCTTGTCCTGGTTTCTCTTTTGCCTCATGAACAGAAGGTTTGTTAATATCTTTTTGTAATTGTAAATTTACTCAAATCAAGTGTTGCCCTTAAAGATTTTTTTCACAGATGTCAATAATGCATCTGTTGGTGAGGAGACACCCAAGCAACACAGATCCAATCAAATTAAAGGAGGAGCTAATTTTCCACTGTGGATTTCGGAGATTCAGAGCTTCTCCTATTTTTTCTCAGCATACTTCAGGTACAAATTTCTGTATATCTTTTGTCATGCAAATACAAAAACAACAGTTGACATATGGAGGGGTAATGTTTGTGTCTCATTGTTGCCAGCTGATAAACACAAGATGGAGCGCTTTCTTAGACCCGATGCCCCAACTGTTGTGTCAATCTATGCCCCCATTACCTTCAACCCTGCTGGAGCCTTACTGTTTAAACAAAGGAATGATGGTGAGATTTGTCACTGAAAATAACTACAGCTTTGATCTTTAAACTTTTGACCATCTGTAGTGTTGTTGGATTATTCTAGGGTTATTCTGGACGGGTTAATGAGCTTATAATTTCTCTTTTAGGCATTCAAGATCTGGTGGCCACTGGCAGTCTTCTCAATTGTGACCCACAGCGCATTGTGCTTAAGAGAATTGTCCTAAGTGGGCACCCTTTCAAAATAAATCGCAGATCAGCAGTTGTTCGATACATGTTCTTTAATCGAGGTTAGTAGATGCATCACAACTGTGTATACTGTGAATTTGTGTCCTATATTGTTATCCGTAGTCTTATTTCATTTATTTTTTTCTGGTAAAGATGACATCATGTGGTTCAAACCAGTGGAACTACGAACCAAATGGGGTCGAAGAGGTCACATCAAAGAAGCTCTGGGTAAGAACAAAAAACAACAACATGACAAACCATTTAGACTATTTCAGAATTTTTTTGTATTTTTTTATTTTAGGTACCCATGGTCACATGAAGTGTGTATTTGATAATCAGTTGCGTTCTCAAGACACAGTCCTCATGAATCTGTACAAGAGAGTGTATCCTCGATGGACCTATGACCCCTGTGTGCCTCTGTCTTTACCTTGGTTTAAAAGAGAGGTCACTGTGGAGATGCAGGACTTGGATGACATGGAGTAGTGGAGTAACAAAAAATGTATTAAGACATGTACAAAGTGCATAGCAGTTAATAATTAAAAACATTGGAAATATATATATATATATATTTGCTTGGTTTGTTTTTACATTATAAGTAATACTGTAATTTGAACTTGACAATTTCTGCAGAGTGACAAGAATCCACTAGGTGGCAGTAATGAATAATCAAACATGACAATTTAGTAATAGCGGTCTGCACAATTTATGAGGGTTTACTGAGTTACTAAAATCCTTTATTCATTTTCTGGCATGCACTTGACATGTTTCACCCACACAACTGTCACTCAACAAATGATAATGATTTTAGGGACTAAATCCTAATAGATTAGCAGTTTCTGAATTACCTGGGTCAACATATTTAGACATTTCAATCACCAATCATTCTAATTAGGTGTACATAATAAAGTATCTTTTTAGTGGTTCACTTTATTTTGGACATTTACATTCCCTGCTCTGACTTCATTGACAAGTGATGAGTTTGATAAGTTCAAAAACCCCTACATAGACAGTTATGTGTGTATTTCTGGTGGTTTAAATTGATGTGCACTGGGCCTTCATTTTAGCCCAGCCCACACATATAGAGCAATGGCAACCCCCGTGTTATCAAACTAAATTGTCAGTTCAGTGTCGTGCCTTGTTAGGTTTAGGGTCTGATTTATGAATTGGTGGTATTAAGCATTATAATGTAGTTCCTGCATATTTGAACCACCATGATTCATTTTAAGCTCTTTTGGGGCTACACAACAAAAAAGTGTTGAGTTTTGAATTTTATTTTCTTTATAGTTTGATGGCATAATGATAAATTTTGGCTTAAAATGGGATGTTGGCCTGGCTAGGCCATATGAAATGTTTTTAGGTGCCATGAATGCACCATTGGCCACACTTTGGACAAACCAGGCCATGAGGTTATGGGCAATATTGACATAATTTCATAAGAGAATAAAACTAGTAATGTAATTAATTTGTATTCTAAAAGATATGGAAAGGTTGCACTCTCTTGGCAATAGACAGGGCTAAATTTACTCAAACATTCAGCTATTTTTCTATCAATTTTCTGCAGTCCAAGAGTGAATCTGTTTTTCTAAAGCACATCAGATGACATGCTGACCATGCCTCTCTTGGATCAGGAATGCATTGCGGTTCCCAGTTCACTGCCACCACATTTAGCTGGCTTAAACTGAAAATATGATGGGCGAGAGATAATTCCCTTCTCTCCTTCTTCCGCTAGAAAACGGAAGAAGGAGAGAAAAGGGGGCAGTGAACGAGTGAAAGATAAGGGACGAGTTGGTATAAATATCACCAGCCGTGATGGTGGGAGGAAGCAGTCAGGAATGTACAAGAATCTGGAAATTAAAATAAAAAGTTAGTGGGTGAGAGAGGGAAAGGGGTGGGCAAAGGGAGTTGAGAGCTGCGGAGTGGCTGGCGTTTATGGGTTACAGATGTGGCGCTGCTGTGGGGTTTTGGCAGGGGCCGTGTACTCTCGAATGGTGCACCGACCGGCTGGGTGGCACCGGGGTGAGAGGGAGGTCATGGTACCGCAGCACACAGCCCATAAAACACTGAGAGTGCAGGGGGGAGAGGGACGGCACTTAAGGCCTCACACTAGCCTGGGACTATAGGCCTTCACTTCACTGAGATGGTCACAATAAATCCATTTACTTGTTTACTTTATTGACAGGTATATTTCTTAAACTCTGGTAGTCAGTGAAACAGCGCTACTTTACCAAGCCAATGGACTTTCTTCACAATCTCCATACTACTTTATGACCTATCTATAATCTTTTGTTTAGCTAGGTGCTGCATGACAATACATTAATTTATTTCCTTCTTTTGTTCATTCCTTCACTCTTTCCCTAGAGTTCCCCTTCTACTCCCTCTTATCCCCGCACTGACTCCCTGGATCCTGGGGCCTGGGCCAAGGCGTGTGTCCCATGGTGGAGCTACAGAGAAGAGAGCTGCTCCAAAACCACAGCTGCATCAGCCTCCACTCTCTCCCACTCTGTCCTCCACTGGCATCCTCCCCATATCGGCCGTTAATCAGATGAGAAGGGTACTTTTGTGCGTGTGCCTGTTATGTGTGTGAGATGTCAACTGTATTTATGCCAATCCCCGAGTTGTGATACAGTGTTGTGAATGTGTTGTGTGTTGATGATGGTAAGTATGGAGACCAGGACCTCACAACAAAGCGACGGGTTCATGCAGAGAACAAAAGAGGGAGGGAGACTAGAAGACACAAAGACTGGTGCGCACATTCTGAGCTGTCAGAGCAGAAAGAAATAGGTCTACTAATGATTTGCAATTCAGGATGACACATAGAGATAATGCAGATAATTGAAACTTTTTAGACAGCTACTCTATTAGATGTTTTACTTTATGCTCTAAGTTCTAAGTACTTTATGTCCAAGTTGTACACCCTGGCTAAAGTAGCTAGACATTGATATGCCCTGTACCTAATAAAGTGCCATAGAGTACTTGGTCGTAGTAACTGCTTATTTCAATTAATGTTGTTGTATGTAATTGGTTGGTTAGATATAAGCATTGAAAAGCAAGTGATCAAGTGTACCTAATTAAATGGTTTGTGTGTGTGGTCGCAATGTTCACCTGGTTTGAACACTGAGTCTATGGTGTACTTTTGTTTTGACATTTTGATGAGGCCAGATCATCATTTGCTGTAATTTTTGCTACTACTAACATCATTTTAGTTTTTCTGAGTGCCACTTCATACACTCAGCTTGCCCTCTTCACTGCTGACTGTATCCAAGTGGGAGTGAAATAAAAAAAAAAAACACACATAAGATTTCCAACCTGCTCTGCCCCCTCTTACCCCCCTGAGGGCCTCCCATGCAGAGTGCTTTTCTGTTGACATCATGCTCAGGGACCTGGCAACCCCATTTCTTCTCCTCTTCTTCTCTCGACCATTCCCTCGCCATGCTTCCTGCCCTGGTGATGTCACACACCATATGGTTTTCAGCAGTATCAAGTCGGAAAAGAGATTTAGCTTGTGAGGAGGAGAGGAGCAGTAAAAAAAAAAGTTGGGCTGGAAGAGTGCGCGGGTCGGACACAGAAAACAAAAGTTTGGCTCTTCCCCTTAAGTGTGCTCTGAGTGGAAGTATAGGGACTGCTGCATTGTGTGAGGCTAATGAGGAGAGACCAGGGAGCAGAAACCAGCATCAGAACAGCCATGTGCAAAACAGACGCTTCATGCACAGCTACAGGACAGCTGTAAGGCAACATGTGAATGGATAGGGAAACAAATTTGATTACGTTTTTGCAGTCAGGTATAGATATGTTTTTGCAAATAGAAAGTACAAGAGGTCACAGGCCAGTGCTCTTTGTATAAATGATTGTGTCACGAATATACAAGCTATACAGTGGCAAAAAGAAAGGTGAGGGGAGAAAGAAATTAATCACAATTTTAGTGTTAACCAATAAAGACAAATTACATAAAGAAAAGTCAGATACGTATTGAAAAACAATGCATGGATGCTCACAAAACATCAATTAACATCAGCAATTTCACATTTATTTTACCCATTTTTAATAAGCTTCCACTTAAATATTTCAGGACTTTTGTCAATGACAAAACCTTACCAAACCTTACCTTAATACTTTCAGTGGTCAGCACAAAAATGCACCATACCGAAAGCATGCCTTGGAGTAACACAAAACAAGTTAGTACAGTGAAATACTGTAGGTCCCTGTGTGTAAATGTTGATCCCATTGGTTAGTTTTAGTGACAATGAAAGTCTGAAGCTAAAGGGGGTGTGTCTGGTTACGGTATGACAGGGCGGTCACAGAAACATCTGGAGAGATGTGTGACCAAATACACGGAAGAAGTAAAAATACAGGAGAGGCTGGTGTTAGGGAGATGCAGAACCATAGATATTGTATGGTTTGTGTTGGGATTGCTTTTAGGCTGTCCTATATATTGCCCAGCTTTGCTCTGTCATTTTGTTACATACACTGTAAAATGATAGGATGTTTGCACTATTTGTTAGATAATTTAAAGCAGTGTGGTTTGGATCATTGCCATAAGCCCCCAGAATTTGAGTTATTTATTCACCTTTTGGGTTTCCTCGTTGCTTTTTCCTCTATCTTCTGCAAATTGAAAGCCTACTGCTATAACCTGGAACAACGACAAGGAATGTGCATGATTTAAAAGGTGACAGCAGACAGTTTTCTGCTGCCCCAAAGCCTGTCTTATCTCCAAGTCCCATGCAGAGGACCAGATTTAGGCAAAATAGATGCGCACATGTGAATTTGGGATGGGCTCTTTGACTCGTGTTTGCAAGCTCCAGCTCAAGCTTTAATTGAATCATTGCTTACAACCGGCAATTTGGAGGCTTTCTGAGTTCATTAGGAGTTCAGCGTTTCAGGTTTACTGAGATCCAGATTTTGGTACGTTCGATTGTGTTTTGACAAGCCTAGGTTTAATGTCCGGCCTTGGCCTCAGAGGACTGATTGATTAGTGAGATAAAGTCTGTCTGGCAAAAACCACCACGACACACACAGGAACAAAAATATCACAATTATCCAGGACTATTTTAATCTCTCACTCCTAAACATTGAACAGAATGTCACAATGTTTGTACCAAGAGACACCTGGCAATAAGCTAATGATATCATGTCTCTTCCTGAATGGAAATAAAAACTATTTCGGAGCATGAATTGAGACACATTCTTGATCAGGCATATGTATTCTGCAGCACACCTCTGTCTGCAGGGTTATCAGCAGTTCATCAAGAGAACATGGAAGTGAGACAATACCTTCCGGCTTGAGTCGTCAAGGTGCCTGGGACAGCTCAAACAGCAGCACCTTGACCTCTAATGCTGTTGTGATACAAAACAAACATGAATAGGCCACATGTTTGGTTAGATCTGGCTCCTTCTGTGATGGTAAAATATTGAGCTTCATTCATATCTGTCTGCAGTCTTTCAAACCACACTCAGTAGACTAACAAGCAATGTAGAATTACAAATGACCTGCCCAATTGGCCAAATATTCAAATATGCCATTATGTATATTTGTGATATAAAACATCATCTTCTATTTATTAGATGCACAGCACAAATTGAGAGTCTCTTCCAAAGATTATACACATTAATTTAAACCATTAGACAGTGCCATTGATTGTTTATCCTATATTTTGTGACCAATTCATTGGCTGTAGATGCCAAATTTATCAATCCAAACACAAGTTTGGCCTTGTGTATTTTTTATAGGGAAACTTTGTCAACTGCTTTTTGGACCAGAATTATGTTGTGTAGGGAAAGGCAGAGAAAGTGTCAAAATAGCACAGGAAAGGAAATATCCATAAATTATGAGACAACATATTTCCCACTCTGCTTAATATGGACTGAAAAACTAAATTATTTGAGAGAAATTTTCACTATTTAATTTAAATGCCTGCTGAACTGAAATAAATTTAAAAAAAAAACGGAAAATACTAACCTCCCCCCGTACATGTCTCTACACGGAGGGTACACGACTGTACAGTGCACTGCGCCTCAGGCCTGTGGGACTCGCTCGTGTGGGCCATTGGGTGTCGCTGTGTGCTTGAAGTCTCCACAAACAGGACCTTAGCGATCCGAAGTGTCAGATTGTGTCGCCTGCACGTGAGATACCCAGATTATGGGAGAGGGGTAGAAAGGGGGAAACCTGGAGGGAAGACATTGACAAAGTGAGGACAGCAAGATTACGCGGAAGATTTTTTTGAAGAAGCACTCTTGGGGAGACAGCGGAAAGTTTATAGCGGGAATGTCGAGAAGGACCGCGGTGATACGGACAGAGCTACAGACATGAATCCGAGGTAATAGAGTGAATTTATCGAGAACCTCAAAACTGATGGTAGCCTACACTCAGGTGTCAGTTGCAGGCTAGCAGCCATAATACTTCGGTCGCTTATAGATAGCCCCATCCTGCATAAAAGTACCCTGGATAAAGTAGTTGTAATTAGATTTATAATGATGCATGTTATACAGCCTATGTATGCGAACAGGTCAAATTTAAGGTCGTATAAAAATCACTAGAGCACACGAGTCAAGTAAAGCTGGGAACGGATGTAGGTGCGTCAGGAGTTTTACCTGTTGACAGGTGTCAGTGGGGACGTGAGGGTGACTAATACGTTCTGATTTCTCCTTTTTTATTTGGGGATTTTTTTTCTTAAAAATTAACAAAATGGCAGCAGATTCAATTATTACATAAATTCAAATAAGACATGCTTTCTTTGACTATGACTGAACGGTTTCAGATGTAGCCAAGTTCATTCAAACCCTTCTAAAAAGTTAGACTGAAATGAGTGATCATAAATATGCAAGCCTCTGTAGTTACATATGCATCCAATATGCGCCTGTCTCTTTAAGACGATGTGTTGAGAAGTTCGAGTCGGGGTCACATGAAGTTCCTGCCCTCGATTTTACCTTTTAGTTTTATTATAGCCTGACATCACACGGGGCGCTAAAACACTTAGAGCGCATAGAGGCACCATTATCATCCCCGTGCGCGTTTTGCTCCGACTCAAAAATAGCTAAGGAAATTACTTGAAAAAATGTCAGAGGAAACTGATGCTGGTCAAAGCACGTATTTTTTATAGAAGAGGATGAGAAAGGGGGAGAGGAGGGGCAGAGACAAGAAGAGAAGTGGGTGGGAGGACGGACCATAAGGAGCGACAAGAAATTCATATCAATTAATAATAATAAAAAAAAGAAAGAGCTGGCAGACGCTCTCGGAAAACTGGCATGGTTTTTGGAGGCTGGCAGTTGAAAGCTCAAACGTCAGATATGAGTTCTAGAGAGTGCTGAGATGATCATTAAGGGAGACTTGGAGCGTATGGCAGAAGACATCGGGCATGCAGGTAAGAGCCTCGCGCTTTACGCACAGCCACCACGCGGGAACAGGGGCACTATACCACAGCTCCGGCTTCTCCGATCTTCTGCGCAGGGCGTTTTTACTGCAGACTTTTAACCACGTTAACACTGACGTTAATTCTTTCTTTTTTATCTACGTAAAAAAAAAATTAGCCTACACAAAAAAAACTAATTAAAAATAATGCGCGTGAAATGCATTTTAGTGTTGAGTTGAATGACAAGAAAACGAACTTATAGCATGTTATAGACATTTCTGTAAAAAAATAAAAAAATGACTACAAATGATTAGTTAACATAAGGTGATGGTCTTGACTGATTTCAGAATTCTGTTGGCTTCATAACTTCTATTCCGGAGTTTTCTTCTGGTTCTTTAGTGAGGGTCATTTAAAGAACGCTTTGCGTATAAAAGGGCAAATTTATTGTGTTTATAGGCTATTTCAATTTTGCTTTATGCCTTTGTGGCATTACAAATTGTTACCAATATTACTAAAAGGGCTGAAGAGTTAAAAGCAGCCAAAAAAGTGAATAAAGATGGAATAATTAATAGGCTAATAATAATAAACCGCATGGATATCAACAAGTGTTTGTGTGAAACGCAACCAATTAATTAAAAAAGACGCTCGTGGTGCTGCTGACAGCTTTGTATTACCATCTGTGCGATACACCTTGTTTTAAAGGCACTATTTCTGGGGGTGATTTAAGACTCCACTCTCTGGCGGAGATAAGAAGAGCTTTAGGAAAAGATGGACCCACTCATGATCTTTTTACTGCTACAATATGTGAAGGATAAAATAGATTAAAGGCAGACTGAATCTGTCCTCTCGCTGACATACTTGCGCCGCGCCGCTTCTGCGTCTGTTGCTTGGAAATTGGGCATACAGTTGGTTATGGGCGTTTGATTAACCATTACACAGTAGAGCAGACAGCCTGAAGTAATTCTTTTACTATGACATAAAAATCTATGACTGACTAGGCTATTTTATTTTAGTTTACGCACTAATTTGTCAACAATAAACATCTCGCTCACTTGGAGTAATCATTTGTTTATGTGTAGGCCTAAAAATATTACTTTACAGATCTAAATATCAGGCATTGCTCTTTATGCTTCTTGCCATTTGTAGGTTTTAAAGTATAGTGTCCGTCTTGCAGGCCTTGTTTGACAACATTCAATTTGTCCCAGAGCAAAGCTGTAGATGTTAAAGAAGTATGTCTTGTTGCATAATTATCCACCGTAGGGCCACCAAGATGTGCTAAAAGTTAAAGCTAAATTTTAATAAAAATAATATACAAAGGCTATTCCCATTTCTTTTAAATAATAAAAAAACATCTGATAGTGGATTTTATCCAATAACACAAATTGCACTAGACTGTAAATAAAGGTACAATTAGCACTATTTAAAAAATATTGGTGTTCTTCTGCTTTATCTTCTCGCTGTACTGACAGATCATTATAATAAGAGTATCATATGTCTCACTCTTTTTGTGATAACATTTAATGAGACATTTAAAGCATGAAAACAAAGCCTTCGGTTCAGATGCTTTCCACAATTATTTACCTGTTTTAAAACTAGTGTATTATCGATTAGATCACGTTGGATTCTAGGTTTGTCTAACAGGATGCATTACACATGCCCTCCAGATAAAGATTTATCAAAAATATTCAAATGTGGTCTGCATTTGCAAGCGCTATCTCAAGTCAAGGTCAAGCATTTTCAGATGGTTTTGTTGTGTCAAATTTAAATTACTTTAATATTCACTGATGTTGACAAAATAATTACTTTGCTTTTGAAGAGAATTCATGAGCTAAATAACTCTCTTCATAAAACACTTTTTTCAGTTCAATTTGTTTGACACTTTTATTAAAATCAAAATATTTAGCTGATACTGTAGTTTTCTGTCATGTTAGGATGAGCTGTGAACAACAAAAATGTTAAACAGACCATAAATACATAAAGCAAAGAAGACTTTCAGTGAGTTACACTAAGTTCAGGACTTGTTCACATCAAACTGGCTTTTAAACATGTTTGTTGGACTAACGCTAACATTTATAACTCAGTATGTGCGTTCAGTGTAATCAGACACAGACACATTCCAAAATTGAAAACACTTTACATGACGCCTGGGAACACGATGAATCTTGAACTCACCTGCTACATATTGTTTATGCATGTCTTTTAGTCATCTTTATTCCATGTTTAAAATTATTATAAATATTTAAAATATATGTAAGAGCTGCAGGACAACATTGTTCATTTGAAATCGCACACTTTAACGCAAGGAACTTCAGCTACTGATGTTTAAAAATATATATCCAGGGCTTCCCTGTTTGTGTGCCAATCAGAGTGTATCTTAGAATAAAATAAACAAGAAGTGAATAGACTCATGTCAGGAAGGCATGATCAGACAGATGACATGATGTTTGTTTAGTTGCTTGTTTCCCATGAGTGAGACTAAATCCTTAGGGCCACTTTGAGATGTTTAATTATATAAACAAACTATCTTCAGATGCTAATGAATGAACAATAAGTTGTATGATGTGGTTTATTTTTGGCTTTAATGGAACAATTAATGTCCAGGTTTGCTGCATTTGATAAAAGAATGTGTGTGTCCCCTGTCTTCATGGAGTTCATATTAGAGTTAGGTAATGGACAGTTTATTTCTGATTTACATTCTGGGGGTGTGTGTTCCCACTGAGGGCAGAAACCCGGTGATACCTGTTGCTCATCAGAATTGGAAAAAATGTTCACTTGATTATTTTAAACTCTACACATTAGTACAGAGTTACTCTATCCACCATTAACTCGCAGTCACAAAATATATCTGTGTATCTGAGATTTTCATTCGCTTGCTTTCTGCAGAGGAAGTCAAAGCAGTTGAATTTCTGATAATGAGAAAACCATTGCATCCACTTACCTTTCATAAAAAGTCACATAAGCC
>JAVQKG010072290.1:0-11964 GCA_036025885.1 Hypseleotris bucephala
TGTATTATTAACAAGAAGCTGTGTCAAATAGATTCTCTTTGTTTCAGACATACCTCCTTCGAGCTTCTACATTCAAATTTCAGTGTGAAGATGTTAATTCTGATTTTCTTTAACTCAAATCTTCATCAACATCACTCTATAAACACAAAGCAATGGCAGTTTATCATAGATATACATCAAATATTCTGTATAGAAAGTGTTTGTACAAAGCTAATATCTCAATTTACTTAAGTAGGTCAGTCCAGCCAAAACATGCACATCCTGTAACATCCTGACATTGATGTGATAATTTCCATACTGATTTTTGTGCCAGCAAATGGGAAATCAACAAACTAAAATTGTGTCTAAGCAACGTTGAGATCAAGCCAATACTAAATATGCGGCACATATTGATGGACCAATCAAATTTGGGATGAAAAAGAAGCACAGACTCCCACTGAGGCTTAGCTTGCAACAGACAATTTATGGGGCAAATCTCAAAGCATCAATCTCAAATGACTCTTTTTGACAATGGTAAATAATCCATTGAAACCAGGAATAATTATTTCTTCCTTCCTGGATCCAGATGGTGTTTGAGGTCCAAACCAAAATGTATAATTTTGTCCATAACTGACCTTTTCAAATAGTCCTGAAAATCAGTTATTTTCTAACTTCAACAATGATCTTACATCCCATTACAAGACCTAATTCAAGTTCTACCCTATTACTGTCCTATATCCCGTCATCTAAATCATATGCTCACTTGTCATCTTCATTGTCATTTACAGATACTTCTCACAGTGGCTCAAACCACACATACGCTCACAGACATACCCTCAGAAGCCACACACAGTTAGCATGAGACAAATATATACACAGGAAGTGCCTCCCACACACCCCCCTCTCTCCTCTCGCTCGCCCTCTCTCTCCCAGCGTTACTCATGGCAGTGTGTTGCCGAGCAGCAGCCAGTCGTGTTTCTTCCTCATACCGCGCTTATCCTCATCACATCCATTCCTTCTTCTGCTTTACTTGGCCGTTTCTCTTCTGTCATTTCAATAATTTATCTTTCCATATCTATTTCTAACTGATTGCCCCCGCTCCCCCATCCCCTTCTATAGGGGCTTTAGCGGGGTTGTCTTCAAAAAGTATCAGCAATGGAAGCAGTGGCACTTTATACATTTCGGGCCACGGAGGGCGACGAACTAAGTTTCAGCAAAGGGGACTTGCTCAAGGTAAGGACATAGGTTTTTCTGTCTGACATTATTGAGAATAGTACACGGGTTCCTTCACCTCAAGCTCCTTTACTGTGTCCCCTGCCTCCGCTGTGATAATTACTGCAATTATAACTTACTGCTTTGAACTCTTTGTATCAAGGTGCAGCAAAGAAAAAACACTCTTGTGAACAGGTGCTTTACATACATACATTCTCTTCATTGTCTGGCTTTGTAATGTGGCCGAAGTGAAACATTGAATTTCCAATGCTGCTTCCTGGTTTTGTTTCATCTTACCAAACTACAAAGAGTTGCACATGCTTTTAAAGTCACTGTAAATGAAGAGCTGAAATAACACGCACAGCTGGGAATTATTCTAGTAGAAAATTGCCCCACCAAGAATTCAAGAGAAGAGAGCTTTTTTAGTCTTGCACCAACTGTTTGACAGTTATGTGCAGTTCAATTCACTGTTGGGTCTATCTGACTAATATAGCAGCAGAGAGAGGTGATTCAGAGGAGGTTTTCAAGGGAATTAGACGTTCACACCATTACCAAAAGTTTTTTAGTGTTGAGAAGGGAATTTTGAATTACATCAGTTATTTGCATGTTAATTTGGACTTTTCAGATATGTAACTTCACGGCTTTGTAGTTATTGCTAACTTTTACATTTAAAAGGAAAAAGAATGTTAGTTTAAAGTCCCATAGAGGTCACATGAATTTCTTCAGCTTCCTGTTCACAAAATAAATAAATTGACAATTAGTTTCTGAGAAAAACGTTTTAAACCACGTTGAATCTGGTTCTTGAGATTCCATTCTATGTGGCTTATTTTGTTTAATTTCATATTTCAGCATTTTATCAAAATATTCCCAAATCCAATCTGACTCCATCACCTTTGAAGCCAGTGTAAATGTAGTCCATGAGGCAGGGGTAAAGAAGTGAGTTTTGGCTGAAGGGCATGGATTTGTGCATTTTAACTAAGGGTGCCTTGAGGGACATTCACCTTTAATTAAGTGATGCCTGGTCAATTATTTATTAAAGAGAGATTTGGGTCCAGCAGTAGACAACATTAATTTACCACCACATTTATCATGTTGAAGAGGTGTAGTGATTAACCGGTTATTTGTCCACTGTTTTATGCATTTGAACATATTTGCATGATGTATGATGGCAGGTGCACGTCAAATCAAATCTCAACAGTCTGGTGTAGAAATGGCTAATATTATGTATATCTCAGTTTCCTGTGGTTACACTAGCGGATAATTGCCTCTACTACATATACACCGCTTCACATTTTATCCTTGCGCTGGTTCACAGGTCAAACACTAGGTACTGATAAATTATTCCTCACATTAGCTCATGCATTCTTGCAGAAACAGACGACCTGGGCTTTACGTAACAACTCGTGGCATTTTGCTGTTTTTCATTTTGCCTTTCTATTCAGGCTGCACTTGATCGATGCCTATTGTTGTTCGTCTTTTGAGTCTTTTTTGCATGTGGCAGCAGATCAGTAAGGTCGAGAGGAGCTTAGGCTGAAAGAAATGCTAAATTTAGCTTCAATGAAAAGCACTGTCTCTGGCATTCTGTGTAAAGCTCAAGAACAGTTCTGCCGACTCCAATGCAAGCCCACACGACTTTATTTTCTTTCAACTTCTTAAACCACATTTTGTACTGGAATCCACGTCAGTTATATCAGTTAACTACATATATAGGATGTAGGCCTATAGTAGTAGTATACAAGCTAAATTTCTGACCCAGTACAGATAATCACTTCTTAAGAAAAGGCAAAAAAGGGGATACACAATACTTATAGCATAATTGTTATGTGGTTGTAATATAAATATATTTTCAACGTACACTGTATTTGTACTAGAATAAAGAGAAAAAAGCAACAGCACAACGAATAACACACTATCTTCTACTGTTAAACAAATTTAAAAAAACAGCGAGTGAAAATATTGCATACATAAGATACATACAGTGTGACGCCCTTTAGCAAAGTAAAATGAATGAGCCAGACTTACTGACAATTGGGAAATCAGAGCAATGTAACTTTTCACCCAATCTTTTGCAGAAGTTAAAATATGTTAAAAAGTCAGTGGCTGCAGTCAGGCCATACACCATCTCTAAACTTTGCGGCAAGTCGAACTTTGTGACACCAACTTCCCGCAATGTACTTATTTCATTATTGTTGACAGACTGAACAGTGATTGATAGAGTACATTCTTCATTGTGTAATAGATTTCAAAATGGGTTCAAATGTGGCAGCGTAAAAACAGCTGGTGCATGAAATGAAGCTCGCTGGCAGAGGAGGCCTGCGCTGAAGTAGTTTTGGGCAGATGGTCATCATTGCCGAAAGTGGTCTACTACAACAACTCATGGCTGGAATATGCATTACAGTGAGATCATTAACTTTTGCAGATAAAACATTAACGCAAAAACACATAAATGTGCAGAATGTCAGGTTTATGGAAGAGATAAAGGGGTTTAAGAATCTGTGAAACCAAGCAGAACGAACAAAACGGCTTATAATGGTGTCACATTGGATTAGTAAGGAAACTAAATCCTAAATTAAAAGAATGGCAGCATATTGACAGTGTTACACTTACAATAACCACTGACAACCGTTGCTTTTATAACTTTTGTACTATACTGTGTAGAAATGATTTATGTTTAATTAACTTTTGTGTTCGCTATGCAATAGAAAATAAATAGAATCAGGCAGGCTTAGTTATTAGCTTTGAATGTGGCGTATTGTAGCCTATATGAAATATAGGCCTAATTTAAGCATCAACATCTGTCAGGCAGCCATACATGAATTTCATTTTCTGTAGGCTAATATCTACAGAAAAGGTTAATAGCTTATCACCACAAATGTAATTCTAAGCTTGAGTGAATTTTAAAATTTGCAATTAAAACTCAGATAAACATTATATTGTCTATATGTTAAGATGGTTTAGAATAATAAAAGATTAAAAAAAATAAGAATAAAAAAGTAAAATTAAGAATAGAAAAAATCCAAAATCAAATAAATGGTTGCTTGTGTTATTCCTGACCTTCCAAATCTGTTCAGTAGTTTTTGCGTAAAGTTGCTAACAAACAAACATATGCATAAATTGGTGTGTACATAATCTATAGCCTTATTTGTGCATTTTACATTGCCAACGTCAACATCTTATTATTTTCCAGTTTTCCAATTTAACGGATACACATCTTAATTGTGTATTAATAAGTGGTTGGTTAGAATTGCAGAAGATACAATTTTTGATAAACTCAGTACAGTGTGTGGCATAGGGCCTCTTCATGCATTGCAGAAAAAATAGCTAGCATAAGCACAAGTTCTTATTTAGAAAATGGTAGGCTTTTCATGAGACAAAGCTGGGATTCTCAATACAACACAAAAATTATTTTATTATTATTGTCTTTGTAAACAATAACGTAACATTTGCGCTAAACTGTGACCTTTGTAGGCAATATCTGGGTTAATGTGGATCAGCCAACATCGGATTTGCTGGCAATTGTGAGCGTAATCACGGAGGACTTTATGTGGCATTTCGAACTTGGCAGTAATCCTCCGCTTGTTGGAATCTGTGTGATTTGAGGACCTCCACTCCATAGAAAGAAAAGAGGAAAATCAGTGTAGCGGATAATGGAAGACGAGCGGCTTGGTGTGGAGATAGATATACAGTGCAAGCGTGGCCTTTCACCCGATTGATAGCCTGTGTCAACATCATTATGGGCCATATTTCATCTCAGTGTGTGTGTGTTTTCCCCCAGATCACCAACATGGAAGATGACCCCAACTGGTACACAGCTGAGCTCCACAACAGAAAGGGCTTTGTGCCAAAAAACTACATCAACCTGCGACCGCATGCGTAAGTACAAAGAAAATACACTTCACACATCCAGTACTGGTCTAGATCTCTACAGACCATCAGTGGCGCTTGGGGGATTTTTGGTTCAGGCTTTGGACATCTGCACTCTGGCATAAGGCATCCCACCCAAAGGGACGTACACTTACTTGCTTACGTAATCGCACAATAAAGCCATGTGTTTGTGTGAGGGAAGTGAGAGTTTGCTGGTGCACCCTGTGTCTTCATCAGATGCTCATATACCAGCTGAGGTCTACTTTCAACCCCAATGTGACAAACACCAAACTGGCAACGCAGTGTCTTAATGGAAAGTGATGTACATAGCCCTAAAGTCCAGTTGGGAGTTCACATTAGGTTATTATGTACCCAAGGGAAATACATTATTTGTGTCTGGCCCTCTGAGACTGTTTCAGCACATGTCAAAGATACTTTAGTTGATTACAGGATTGGAGAGATACTGTAATCTACTAACTAGATAAATAACTACATTGCAATTATGTTCTGTATGCTTGACCATTTGAAATAACACAACTAATACACTTTGATATTGTTTCTTTTCACACTGATGTCAACTTAAAAGCGGGTTTCTAATCGCAATCTGTACATTGGAGACACTTTACCACCAGTCAAAATGTCTTAAAAAGGTAGAGCAAAAAACTGATTAGAAAATAGATGATTCTCACTAACAAAATTAGATGTAGCAGATGCAAAAGTAAACCATAGAAACACAGAAAACAAAAATCCTTACCAATTTATGGCCATCTCACTCATCCTTGGCCACTCAACCAGCAAGCCAGCAGAGTTTGTCCTTGACTCTTCTAAGTTCTGCTGATATTAAAAACCAAAATATGAATAGCTAGTTGTCTTCATCACCTTAAATTAGATGTCAATATGCATGGAGTTTGACCCACCCAACATGGCTGCAAACCATATTTAAAGTGTTCCAAAATGTCTGCTGTAGTCTTACCAAACTAAAGCTCTCTTAGACTGTAGCAGATGCACCCTCGCTCCATGTGTGACTCATCAAATTACCTATTGTTGCAGAATTCAGGTTGATGAAAACACAACATTATTTACAAAGACACTCTATCCAAACAAACTGCTCTGCCGTAGCAAGACTAATTAGCCCACAATGCAAAATGACAATATTACTTTAGTTTCAGTGCTGTCAACAGAATAGAGTTAGTTGGGATTGTGCATATATTTAGATTCACAGTTAAAAATAAACCCACAAGTGCCTGTTTACATATCGTTTCCTTCTTTTATTGTTTTGTCAGCATTGGTGTGCGCTTTTTCTGAACTTCTGCATATTTCAACATGCAATCCTACCTGCACTAATCTTCCTCCCTGTCTTGTTTCCTTTACCCCCAGCTGGTTTGCAGGGCGTATATCTCGTGGAGTAGCAGAGAGCCGACTCCGGCATAGAGAGTGCGGAGCTTTTTTGGTCCGGGAAAGTGAAAGTGCTCCTGGAGAGTTTTCCATGTCTGTCAGGTACGATAATCACTCTCACATTGTGTGTAAAAATTCAAGGTCATATTTCTATACCTAATGCCATGGTTATTCCTGAGAACTTCCATGTGACTGAGGTATATTTTGTTTGTATAAAAAAAATTAAGGACGACCGCTGCAGTAGCTCATGACTCCATCTAGTGGTACAAAAATATTCCATTGTTATTTTTTATTATTTTAGTATAAATACTGTCAAACGCATCATTTCTGTTTCTTCTATTGGTACAAATGATAAAAAACATGAGGTGGTTAGCCTCAGCATCTGAGCAAGAACGTTATGGATTGGAGTCAGCAAGTACAATTCAAAAGTTTTCTAAAGAAAAGTTTACTAGCTTCTGGCACTGGTTAGCACTTGGTGTATGTCATCTGGTTTCTAAAGTGCTGTTATTGTCATCCCTGCGACAAATTGATCATCCTTGTTGTATCCCACCTAATAATTGTCTTGTCAGCAAATCTTGACTCTGCATACACCTTGAAAAGTAAGGTATTTTTTTGTTTTACCACACCTTGTTGTTCAGCACTTTGATGTCTCTGTTCTTTTTTTATTATTCACACGTGCCCTCTACGTATCCCCCTCATCTTGTTTTCCTCTGGGATCATTAAAGTTTTACACCATCTCATCTAATGCAATCTATTTCAATTAGCAGCTCCATCCATACGCATGCTGTACGGGCAAATGAACACATCTCATGCCGTGTTTCCTAGCCTTGTTTCTCTTCATTAATAAATGTAGGATGCGTGTTGGAGCGGTGCTAAGGTGTGGGGCGGGTGGTAGTAAGATGAAGAGAAAAGAGGAAGATGTACAGCCCCTCTGGCCTGGTGTAAGCTAATCCTGTCTGGCACATCGCGGCATGTGGAGGAGCTGATGGGGGCCAATTGGTTTGTGTCTGGTTTGTGGGGCTATGCAGCTGAGGCTCGGCTTTGTCGGTCTGGGATTGGGAGTTAGAGATCTTGCTCGAAAACACAACTGGCAGTGGCATAACATGTGGGATGTGTTCATACTGCAGGTAAAAGAGAGCAAAATTCAATTCTCAAGTTGTCAAATTCAAAAAAGAAATTATTGTAAATTGAAGCACCAAGGGGGCTCAGACCTTGCCAAGAAATTAGCATAGTCCACAGTTCTGGACTCAAGACAAGTATATTCTAGTTCTGAGGTAAATGTTCCATTCATTGACCCACAAAACTGTTTTTGATGCTTTTGAAGCCACAGCTGTCCTAGGGCAGCCATCTCGCACTAATGGCATTCCCAAACCTACCAATACCAATTAGAGGAGAGGAATTTAACTGGGCAACCTTCCTTTACCACCTGAGCTACTCCTCATTAAACTTGTTTCCCCTCAATATAAAATGGATAAAACAATTTCTAGATTTTAGCTTTTTCATCAATTTGAATTTTCATCAAGTTATTTTGCTAACATGCAGAGCAACCACCTGGCATCGTAAGAGGAAAGATGTTGATGTATCACAAGTGATTGACTGTGAAAAGCCAAGTAAGACAACAGCTTTGCTAAACATATCTTTGGGCTGTGCTTTCAAAGCTGCTAGCAGTGTATGGTATTACCAGATTTTTACAGGATTTTCAAGCAGATGCTGTCTAATTCTTATTCCTGGCTACATGGGTAAGCAAAGTGAGGCTAAGAAAAAGTAGGTTGGAAATTTGGACAAGAATGACGGTTGCAGTGTGCTAAATACATTGGCCAAGAGGGGACAGGGATTTTTGATGCTCATTTTTTATTGGCTTCATCTGGCTATCTCTCCTGCTGTTGCTGTTGGATGGGTGCCTACAAAAGTGGGTCAGGTGTTTGTTTGTGTGTGAGTGGCCCATGACAGAAATGACGTCTTGACAGTCTCGGCTTAGCTCAGTCCAACCCTGACGTCACTGTGTCTTTTAATCCACATATAAAGGCGCAAAATGGAGAAACTTTCTTGGGAAAACTTGATACAGCAATCCAAAGCAAGTACACTAAAATTCCAGCTTTTCAAATGGTTTGGAAGCCAGTTCTATTTTAGCGAGTGGTCACTTTTAATGAGACAAACTGCTGGAAGAGAGTCAGACCTAATTGGAACATTTTCTGAAAAATCTGCACTGCCCACACGCAGAAAGTGTAAGGGATGGCGGTGGTGAATCATTTGGGGATCCGGATATTTTCTGAAAGGTGATCATTAAAAAAAAAAAGCGAAACGTCCAGGGAATCGTTGCAGACTAGCACGGCGAAACTGCCCCAATGGGTTATTTAGGAGCTTATTTCGGGAAAGTGGAGCAAAGTGAAGACTTCCTTGACTTTTATAGAAAGAGATGAGAAATCCATTTTGCTTAGTTGGGCTTTCACAGTTCCTTTTGACTCAGCGGCAGCCAATGTACCCTAGTCACAGCCTGTCTTCCTTAGATTTTCTATGGTTTAATGTGGGTCTATTTTTAAAATCGCTACCTGGAGAAGAGTAAGGAATATTTTTTAAAATAGTGTTGGTGGTGGGACTTGGGAGTGCTTTTTATGATAATGTTCACAAAGATGACACACGGTTTTTGTGAAATGGAAAATCTCACTTCCTTCCCACACTCAGTACATGCGGGTTGAGAAATATAAATGATTACCTCAGTATAACCAAAGTTTTAAAGCAATATGGAACACTCAACAACAAGTGCAATACGATATCTGTAGGTTTACTGACAGACTATAACTGCATCATACGGCTTACTAAATATAAACTTAAACAAATCATGTGGAACAATTTAAAGGCCAGTGTTTACAGCAATAGTCAATCAATATTGTTCTATTATTACTGGGTCCTATGCTGTTAGGTAGCTTGGAAGTCTTGGTGAATTTGGTCCTAACACATAGCCTTTGACATGCTTAGGGTAGATGTGTTTCCACTGATATTTCAAAACTAAATGATGATTATGTCGTTTATTTGCATTCAGTAGTACAAATATTTGGACCCAGCCCACTTCATAACATGCATCGTTAGCTTGACTGGAACAACAGTTCAGTTAGCCGTAAATGATTTTTCTCACCTCTTCAATCCATCATTTAAATCAAGCGGTTTTAAGTTCACTGTATGTTCCAAGGCCAAGTTTTAACTCAACCCCTCTTTTCAACCCACACATTCTCCTGCACAGTCGGATTTCCTGTGGCCTTTCTCATGGCGTAGGTGAAGGTCACGCAGAGTAAAAAGCATTTTCTTGAGCTCTCATAGACGGATATGTTGTTTTTCCACACTTCTATTGAACACTGCAGGTCCTTATAGATTTCAGTGCAAAGGAAAAGAACTCCCGGTGGCCTGTTGACTTGTACGTACTTTATCTAAAAAGGAAGTTTGTGATGTCACAGTGGTACAAAACAAGTTACGTTCACATTACCAGCAACAATAATGCTACTTAAAGTCAGTATTTCCTGGTGGGCTTACTAAAGTGTCATAGTCAACAGTGGATAAATCTTTAACAGGACTTTAGAAATTAGTGACCCGTGGTTGTACTGGGTAATGGCTCATAAGTGCTGAATAGGCCAGTTCATTTGGTCTGACTTCCTATCGTCATTGCTTAATTTAACATCTTATAAGGAAGTGACCCTACATGAACATACACTATTTCTAAGTAAACTTGAATGTCGGTTTTAAGGGGTAGTTAAACACTTAGCTTTACATGTGGCTGTAAGACTGTATGTCAATTCACCTTTGCACATTATATAAAGATGTTGTTTAAAGGCATTTTGAATATAACAACAATACAACTTTTTTACAAAACTTTTCAAAGGACGTGAAAGTAAAAATTTATTAGAAAATAACAATCAATATTAAAGAAATCATAATATTACATTTCCTAAATTTTTCCACAGTTCAATCTCTCCTTAAGTCACGTACACAATACCAAACCCTGTATAAGATGATACACTGCCTACTAAGATACTTTTATTGGGATATACTGTAGCTATAGTCACTAATGTTCTCCACCCACCCACCACCTGTGCTCCCTTTGCTCACTGAGCTCATATTGGTCTACCACAAACATAAAAATGGTCAAAAATAAACTAAGCATCTGCTGTTTTATGTATATGTTTCATATTCTGGTAAAGTGCTGTCTTTATTCTGCCTTCATCTCAGATTGTCATAGCTTACAGCACAGTTCAGTGGTACAATATACCTGCTCGGCTCAGTGACTCAAACACAATAAATAAAGACTAGAGTCAGCCATAAACACAGGGAAATGAAGAAAAAAAGCTAAATCGAGAACAGACGAATGCAGATAAAGGAGAGCGATTTTAGTTTTATTTCTCTGTTTTGTCACAGTGACAGTGAAGCAGCCGGTCCCCTGGGCTCAGGCCTCAGAGGGTTTCTCACTTCCTCTATTCAAGCTTGTTTTAAGTCAGCGCTCACTCTAGCCTTTTTAACTGCCAACTATGTATCAGCTATGGCAGCGATATGGGAAAAATAGGTTTAAATGTCTATCTGATCCCTGTATTCAAGTCTTGTTTTTGGGATAGTATTCACATCCAAGAAAGACTGCCAAATGTGGTACTTTTCCAGAAATTGAGCTAGCATTTAATGGCAACAGCTGTTGTCAGAGTTGGTGCCTTATGCCGATTTGAACTTAAAAAACATTGCATTTACCTTCTTTATGGCACAAAACACTTATATGTAAAACTGAAGAGTAAAGGAACGGGTAAAGTTAAATTTAAAAGTTGAAAATAGTGGATTAAGAGGTAGAATGTAGATCAGTAGTTAGCACTTGGTTTCTTTCTTTGGTCAACTATAACCCCTATGTGTCTGCATGTCTTACCTGTGTTATGGTGAGTTCTCTTTCAGTACTTCTTCAATTCAATATTTCACCCACAACATATTATAGTAACTGAATCTGTACTATTTTTCTTTTTAATTTTTTGTCAGCTCTGTTTTTTGTCAAAAGTATACTCCACCTAAGGCCCCTTTTCTGCAAGTTGTCGTCATTGCCAGTCTCAAACATTATAAAAATATTTACCCCTACTATTATATCCATTGAGTACACATTTCTAATCACGTCTTTGATTCCGACTAGCTCAACCCCTGAGCTTTACTAATGACAGCAGCTCTGATAATCTTAGCTCATCCTGATTCTTCATCGCTTTATTCTAAGCACTCAGGGCTTTGATTATGTGTTGTATAATCAACATAGTTCAGACGAGGACCATTCCTTTGTAATAGACTCACATTATTGTACAATAAAAGTGACCCATAATATTGCATTTCTTTTTGAACAATGAAATGATTCCCGCTAATTATGTCTATCTGTAGTCCCCAGTGGGACTACAGATGAAAATTAGCCGTGTGGCTAACTCTGGTACATTTACATGTTGGACTAATGTACACATGTTTATTAATGTGCACTGTCCCATTTGAAAAATAAAATAAACATAAACATAA
>JAVQKG010072443.1:0-12420 GCA_036025885.1 Hypseleotris bucephala
ACAGGAAGTCGACCATATTGGATTGAAATTGGGAAGTCAGGTATATTTGACAGCCTCTAACTTACACATACTTTGCCCAATTACGAAACACTGCTTTACAAACTACGCTTGAACATACTGTATCTAACCAATATGATGTATGTTACCTCAATAGCGCCACCTATGGACTACATGCAAAATGTTCTTTTAGGGAAATTGACAAAACTTGGCAAAAACATTCTTCACAAACATCCAGACAAATCAAATACACCAAATAGACTCTTCCCATATTTGTCATGGTTTGGGGGTGGGGCCTCTTAATTGCTCGTTAACAATACCCTTAGACATCACAGATTTAAGTAGCGGTTAGTGCCAAAACATTGCATAGGGGAAATTAGCTGTCTTGGCGTCGGTATGCACTCTCCGAGTGCTTTCTAGTTAAAATATAATATCACCATTTTGATTAAGCCAAGATCACAATTTTAGTTGACTTAGAATTTTCTGCCTTACACAGAAGAACCATTTTAACTACAAATTAATAACTACAATGTACATCCATAATCATAATACATAATTAGAGTAAACACTGGCATTGTTACAGTAAAAATTACGGTGAAAAGCAGAGCATTAATGAATGCACTTTATGCTCGATCTTCATAACTTCATAGCAGCTTTTTGACCATATATTCTGTTTAGAGATTTTATATTGCCTAAAAAATTGCAGCCTTTGCCATTTGCTAATTGTGACCATTAAAATTTCGATTTGATTATGATTAATCTTTCAGCCCTAAACACCACCTCTAAACTACATACAGTAGCCTATGTTCTGTCACATTTATTTTGTTTAAAGTAATAACTACTGTTGATGTGTGTGTATTCTGTGTTCTCACCAATGCCTGACACCTGGTCCCAGGCAATGTCCATGGCGAGATGGGCCATCTTAGGTCCAACTCCAGGCAAACGGACTAAACCATTTACGCTGTTAGGAATGTCCCCACCAAACTCTTCCTGCAGCATGGCAGATGTCAACTTTAGGTACTTCACTTTACTCTGTAGCAAATAAAATAAGTCAAATCCTTTACATTATAACAAAAAACGTAATTACTAAAGGCAAGAAAAAAATTGTTACCCTCCAAAATCCGACTGGATATATAAGTTTTCCCAGTGTTTCATCATCAGTGTGGATGATGTTTTCTACAGTGCATCCATGAGCTCGTAGTCGCTCCATAGCAGCTGCTGTCACCTGGTCTTTAGTTTGACTAGACAGCATGAGGGACACCAACACTTGAAAACGTTTCACCTGTGCACATACAGACGATTGGAAATTAAAATTAATTTTTAATTGTCATTTTTTTAAAAAGATGCTCCACATACGTGTGCAAGGGCTTTGTGGTCATAACATTTCTCTGCTCCCATGTTATCCACAGGTGCGTCTCTGCTACTCCTCATCTCTCGTATATGTTCAAGTTGTTTCTTCCAATCAGATGGTTCCCTTTGTTCTGTTTTAATTTCTTCATCTTTGACATATTCCACCTTCAGATGTCTCCTTCTGCGACTGTGTGAAGACAGTGGGAGGGGGTCTGGTTCTGTCTTTGGCTGCACAGCATCCTCTGGGGGACAATCCGTGCAACTCCCTGCAATAGTGAAAAGTTAGACTGGAGAAGGAATGCCAAAGTCACAGTGCTTTGTCCTGTGTGAGCCACCATCATAAAAAAACATATCATAGAGCCATAGCAACAAAATATGGATTCATATACTGCTGAGGACAACAACAATCTAGTGTGCTGCGGTTGGATATTTAAATAATACAGACATTACCTGCAAACACAGTGGCTGAAAAGAGTTGTTTCTCGGATATTTTTGCTTCTTGATCCTCCTGCTTCACGACCGCAGGCTCCACATTTTTCTGTCTTTTTGTGAGTTTAGATTGAAGAGAGGAAACCGCAGCACTGCAGCCAGGATCTTGTGTGCCACTGCGAGTGACAACAGATCTCTGCATAAAATACGGAGATGTCATTATAAAACACTGGATTAATTTACATAGATAGATCCTACTGCACATGTATCGATCCTGCCGCGAACCGATGATGAAGCTTCTCATTGGACTGTGATCACGAGGGAGGAGAGCTCTTTCACAACATGCCCAACCTGTACAACAATCATGCAAATTAAAGACTTGAAAGAAAATTTCTTACAGCTTAAGCAGTTTATATTAATGACCACAAAAATCCAATAAAATCCACTATGCAATCAGTGTTATATTTGCACACTATTAGCTTCACCAGCATTCATAACTTCAGCTCAGCTAACCTAGCTCGTTTAGCATGAAGTTGCTACTGTTGACTGGGTTTGAACTTTTCTGTTTATTTATTTACACAAAAAGCACGTATATTTTTGTACAGAAGCCAAAGGAAGGCTCGAACACATTAACTGGTCAAATTTATAAAGTAGATTTCACATTTACCTTCCTTTGACTTACGCCTCTTAATCTTGACTACATTTCCCGCAAGCCATTGCGAGAAACGTGTTTTTTTAGGAAGTGGCTCTGTCAGAGCATTAGCTTGTCATCCGGTTGAGGAGTGGAGGTCTGAGCTTGGACGAGAAAAGCCTTCCAGCTGCAAATACTCTATCATTTGCATGTACAAATGTCACACAAAAGTCCACAGTTAAGAAGGAGCTATAACTGAATGAAACCGAGGGCAACTCAACTTTAAAAGGTGAGCAGCTCTGGATAGGAGGAGAGGCGGAGGTGTTATTTTTAAGCTACCAGACCTTGAATACCAGAAGCTAGCCAATGACAGTAAAACGGAGCTAACGGTGCAGTATACAGTCCTGCATTGTCACGCGTTTACTGGGTTTATGTAGTTATTGATATCGTGTATAGCATATGTGATTTAATTGATGCACTGTTGTGTTTGTTGTTGATTGACTGTAACAGAGCAGTCGTTGTCTGTCTGCTCACACCCTCCCTCACTGTCTTTGTCAAGTCCACATGACAGCACATTTTTCTATCATGCCCCCCGGGTTTACACATTCACTGGCTGCCACTCCAACTTTTTCTTTGGTTAGGTAACCTGGATTATCTATATGCTGCTTCTGTTGTGTACGGGTGAAAGTCAGATTGGAAAAAGTTTTAGTGGATTAAGTATTACACCATTTAGACTACCCGATACACTTATCAGAAGAATGCATTTGTAACCAAACAATTTAATGCAGATTATAACAATGGATTTAACGTCAGGTGATAAATAATAATAAAATATAAAAATGTTAAAAGTATTCAACTTGTGTAATGCTATACTGTTGCTAACTTCTCTAAAAATGTGCTGAAGCTGTGCACTACATGTGTCAGATATCTATGCTACTGTCAGTGTATTTGGCCTATTCACAGTAGTAAACTTAAATGATTGCATAATGAAATGTAAATAATTTTAGCATCCTGGAAATTATTTGCCTTATGTGGTTACTTTTTGTTTTTAAGCAGCCTCCTGCCATAGCCTGTCGAGTGTCCTGGTTGGGCCATGAATAAGCAGCCAAGCAAGGAGAGTCTAAAGGAGAAGGTGAAGGGGATCTTGGGCCTTGGACAAACACGTCAACCAAGCAAACCGAGCGAATCTAAGCCATCTGAGTTTATCATCACATCTGACATCATCAAGGTTTGAAAGACAAATATATTTTTTATGTGTAAATATTGTATTCATCTCACTTTAAAGGAATGGTTCTTCCCCTGCAGGAGCTACAACCTGACTGTGGTCTCAGCAATCGAGTAAAGATTATGAACCAAGTGTGTGATTTGGCCAAAACAAAAAAGTTTGAAGAGGTAGTTATTTTGCTTGTGTATATATTATTCTGTATTCATAATAGTGTTGCAGGCTTTTAACGTGATTCTGCTTCTCTTATAGCATGCAGTGGAAGCTGTGTGGAAAGCTGTGGTGGATATGTTAGCTCCAGAGCAGCCACCCGAGGCCAGGCATGCAGTCCTTCAGCTACTTAGGGCCATCATACAAGGACAGGTACAGTGACAAACAATGGCTAAACTGTTAATTCTTTACACACACAAGTCATGGTTGTTGCAAATGTGCAGGGGGAGCGGCTCGGGCCTCTCAGAGCTTTCTTCTTCAAAGTGATCAGAGACTATCAACCATCTAATGAGGATCTGTCAGAGAGGCTGGAAGTGTTCAAAGCTTTAACAGAAAATGGCAAAGACATCACATACCTAGAAGAGGACATAGGTAAACTTGAATAAAAACCTATTTAGGATGAAGGCCAGTTAAAACTTGAGTTATATTTTCATTTGACTGACTGTTCTGTTTTGTAGCACGTTTTGTCCTTCTCTGGATGGACATAGGCCTCACATCAGAGTTTCTTCATGTATTGGTCAATCTCGTGAAATTTAACAGCTGCTATCTGGACCAGAATGTTTCACTCATGGTTCAGTAAGTACATCTTAAAAAACAAAACAAAATTGAAATTCAGTGAATAGTTTGTCACTTTTGTCAACACCTTGTGTTTTCCAGGAAAATCTGTCTTTTGTGCATCAGAACAACATCCTCCACTGACTTTGAGGTCAGCATTTTTGGCTTATTACTCTGTTACAATTTTATTAACCCATTACACAAATGAAATTATATAAAGTATATTTCAGTTCACTCATCAGCAATGCTAAATATTTTCCAGGTGGCACTACAAGTATTAGATGCAGTGGTGTGCTACAACTGTTTGCCGTCTGACTCTCTTACTATCTTCATTATTACACTATGTCGCACCGTTAATGTGAAAGAGTTTTGTGAATCCTGCTGGAAAGTGAGTGCAGTCCGTGGACATGTCATTTTCTTTATGGTACAGAGAGGAACATGCACAGATTTAGTAATTTTGTCTTGTCTGTTGCTCCCTCTACAGTTAATGAGAAAAGTCTTAGGTACTCACCTTGGCCACAGTGCAATTTACACCATGTGTCGCATAATGGAAGAAAGGTATATTATCTTTTGGAGCTTTTGTTCTTGCCCTCTCATAAGCAAGACCTATGAGAAGGAATTGGGGTATAATCACCTTAAATCTTCACCAGGGTGTACATGGAAGATGCACCATTGTTGAGGGGCGCTGTATTTTTTGTTGGCATGGCACTGTGGGGTGCACACCGACTCCCTGCACTCAAAAACACACCCACACTGGTTCTACCATCATTCTATAAGGTAAGCACAAAGGAGCGCTACAGTTTACCAACATTAGCGAATATGACGATAGTAATTAATCGGATTCATAAGTTGTTGTTTTTTTAAGGATAGATATTTTAATTGAGTAAATTGAGTACTATACTATAACAACTGAACTCTTAACATGGCTATTTTGGATTTTGTAATATTTTCAAAATGTTTAATAGGTAGCAAGTAACGTGTTGAGAACATCTTTGTTTATGATTGATATTTTCAGATCAAAAACATTCAAAACTGGTTCATTTGTAAAATTTTTAACCTGTGTTTTATCCCCCTCTTAGGCAATGTCATCTGCTAATGAAGTGGTGTCTTATGAGATTGTCCTATCCATCACCAGACTAATAAAAAAGTACGGCAAAGAGCTGCAGGTGGTCACTTGGGACATATTACTCAGCATCATTGAAAGACTTCTACAGCAAATTCAGGTATGGTAATTGTACATGACCAGCAAATGTTCAGAAACATCAGTAAATTAATGGCAAACTATTGCATGTCTCATTTTTACAGACTATTGGAAGCTTAGATTTAAAAGCCATTGTCTCTGAGCTGTTGACCACAGTTGAGGAACTGTACGAACAAAATGGTTACCATGGCTCTAGTGACAAGTTTTTTAGTCTGGTGGAAAAGTGTGCTGACAAGAGATCGGTTAGTTTGTTTTCTCGTTTTCATTTTTTTTTTGGAAAAGTCCTTGTATATTCTAGTTAATCATATTTTCTTTTTTTTTGTTTGAACAGGATGCATCTGTGCTGACTCTCATCTCATACAGAGCCCAGTCTATCCAACCAGCCAAAGATGGGTGGATTCAGAGCCTTCACCGCCTCATGGAGAAATTTTTCAGGTAGGAAATACACTGTATAATTTGTTATATTTTGTATTTTATCTCAGCCTCTGTTTAAATGTGACTTTACCCCTTTTTTTTGCACTCACAGGAATGAGACGCGCAGTGTAATAAGGATTAAGGTTCTTCACATACTCTCCTTTGTTTTGAGCACCAACCGACAGCTCTATGAGGTCTGTAAGATCTACTTATAATGTCCCATTGTGTACAGTATACACAGTGCCATCCACAATTCTTGGCACCCTTGATAAATATGAACAAGAACAGCTGTAAAAAAAAATATTTTGATCTAAAGGACATGGAGAGATTATGTATGTACTGTATATTACTGTATGTATTGTCTCAAATCCATGGCCATGTAGAAGATTCAGGGGAAGATTCAGAACTGTTAGGAGGCAGCACAAACTATTGACTGAAAGGCAGAAATATCTTAAGCTAACACCTTTTCAATGAATGTATGATAAGTTTTCTTTCTCCATAAGGTATTTTTTTTTTTATATATTCTTTTTTCTTAATCTTTTATCCCAGGATGAATTGATTGAGATGGTAGTGATTCCTCAGCTTAGTGCTATAGCTGAAGATCGAGACCTGGCTGTGAGGAAGCAGGCGACACAATTGCTGGTCGATCTGGCTGAAGGCTGCAACACTCATCACTTCACCAGTCTGCTAGACATCATAGAGCGGGTACAGAAACACAAACAAAAGTAAAAGTTTTTACAAAACAGATCAGAGTAATTTGTATTCCTTTATTTTATGTTTTATTTATAGGTGGCCAGTCGCTCTCTGACGTGTTCAGGACCCTTGGAGGTTTCTGAAAGAGATCCTACTGCAGAGTCTCCCATGGAGGATGTCAGAACAGCTATACTTGGTCTTATTGAAATCTTACAGGTAAAGTAATAGTGTAAATAATTCAATCTTTTGTCAACCGCATATAACTAAGTATTTTTTATGTGACAGAGTAAGCTTTACAGTCTGCCGGCGAGCCATGCCACTCGAGTCTATGAGTTGCTTATCAGCCACTTACAGCTTCACTATAAAAACAAGTACTGCTCCTCCATTGCGTCTAGTATTCGGCTACAGGTATGAAATAGTTATAGGTATCCACAGAATCAACACATGTACTGTACATGGTATTTAAGATGTTTTTTCCATTCGTCTTTATGGCAGGTTTTTGATTTTTTCCTAATGATGAGAGCAGACTTGCTTCATCGTATTGGGGTGCCAAACAAAGACGGAGCAATAAGATTTAGCCCATACTGTTACTGTGATGCGGGGTATAAACCATTTTTATTTATTTGTTTATTATCATCTCTTTGTGACTATAGCTAACTGGATCTTTAATTTAGGGAGCCAGAGAAGCGTGTCAGTGAAAAGAAGCCAACAGGATCAACGTCGCCTCCTGCTGGCAGCCCCGCGCCTCCAGCCGCTCCCGCATCGACAGCAGCAGCCTCGGTCCGCACAGCTTACCTCCCCTATGCTCCCGCCTTTACTGTGCTCTTGCAGTGCCTCAAGATGGTATATTTCTTCACTGTTTTTTTGTATTTGGTAAGGTGGAATTTTTTATACCATTTAGTATTTTCTTATATTTTTGTAGGAGACAGATTGGAAAGTGTTGAAATTAGTCCTTGACAAACTGCCCTGGATGCTGCAGTACAAAGTGTTGCTGCTGACTTCCTCGTGTAGTTTGGACCAACTTTGCTCTCACCTTTGCAGCATGGTATTAAAAACATTCATTCAAATCAAATATTGACTATTATGGACTATACTTTACATTGTTAACAATTGTTACTGACTGCAGCTTTCACACATGTCCTGTAGGTGACCGACCGGTTGATCTCTGAGCGTTTGAAGAAAACCCCAGATGGATTTTCTCGAACTGATGTCCAGCTTGCTGTCGTCCCAGTCCTCACTGCCATCACATCCTATCACAACTATCTGGAACAGTCCAGACAGGTGCAATTTATTAACTGGATCAAATAGTCACAAATTGGAAGCAATTATTTTTTACTACTTAGCTGTAGTCTTGCTAACTTCTGCTTGCTACTTTGTGAGTTCAGCAGCATTATCAAAGGGTGTACTATGTATTTTTTCTATAATAAGAAAAGAGAAAATTACAAATAAAAATGCTTAGATTTGAGTATCTGACCCTGCACTATGATGTAAAGTATATCTTCTGTAGTCTGTAGAGGCCAGGGAAGGGACTGAAGTACAACTCGACTACTATTGGTCAATCTGTCTGATCTGATGTTGCTGTAGAGGCAATCATAATTATGACAGATTACCTACTTTACATCATACAACAAAGTCCAAAAATGTAGATACTGAGTTTATGTTTCTATTTTTTATTTTAGGAAACTTAGTAAATCTTAGTCTTAACTTTTTTTGACAGAGAGAGCTGGTGCAGTGCCTAGAGACTGGCCTCATTTACCGGTGTGCCAAACAGTGTGTGGTGGCTCTGACCATGTGCACGGTGGAGATGCCCGACATTATGATCAAACTACTTCCTGCACTCATCGTCAAGCTCACACACATCTCTGCCACTGTTGCCATGGCGTCGCCCATGCTGGAGTTCCTCTCCAGTCAGTACCAAACCCTTTATTTTATCCTTTGACCAATATCAAGTACATTTGACCACATCACAGATTTAATTCACAGTGGATTTTCTTATGTATTCTTCAATATTTTTATAGCTTTGGTGCGCCTTCCCCATCTCTATGCCAACTTTGTAGCCGAGCAGTATGTTAGTGTTTTTGCTATATCACTGCCCTACACAAACCCCTCCAAGTAAGTGCTCTGACACAAATTGTGTAATGTATTTGCTTCCATCAAGACATGCTTTGAGTGTTGTTGTTTTTTCTTCAGGTTCAACCAGTATATAGTGTCCCTCGCACACCATGTGATCGCCATGTGGTTCATTCGCTGTAGACTTCCCTTTCGCAAGGACTTTGTTCAATACATTACAAAAGTAAATTTTAAATAACTCCATATGTACGGTTTTTGTGTTGTTGAAAGTAGTAGTTCCCAAATAGTGAATTGGGACACAAAGCTGAAGTTGACCATTTTAAAGTTAAATAAATGCTTTGATTATATAATAGTGAACAGGTTGCATCTTTGTCTGATGTGATCTCTGTATGTGTCTTGTCTGTAGGGTTTGCGATCCAATGCCCTGCTGCCATTTGACGATGGTCACGAACAAAGCTCATTTCGTGCCAGAAGCACAAGCCTCAATGAGCGACCAAAGAGGTAAATCTAATCGCTCAATACTGTACTTTTACAGCGTACTTGTCGTCTGGTCTTTGATAAAATGGTTTTGTTAGAGCCTCGGTTTAACAGATACTGTGGTTGAAATGACTCCTCAGGTTGCCATGGTGATTATTAGTTAATTTGTTTTATAGTATTTTTTACATTTTCAATCATTTTTGGTTTTATTAGGTACTTGTATTAAAATAGCATGCAGTAAGTGTTCTTTGAAGTCATTACCTACATATATGCTCATTTGTATGTGTTGATCCACTGTACCACCACTGTATCACCATTGTTTATATTTAAGCAGGACAGGGTAGTGTAGTCTCAAACCTTTGCATTGCATAAAAAACTGCTTGTGGTCCAAACCACAATTGGATTTCTTTTCCCATTCTGGTGAAGTCTTTATCAACTACTTACATTTTATGATATAAGTAAATTACTCAAATAACAGCAGTAATAGAAATAGTAGATTCCCCCTTACTTTAAAAGGACACACTCCTGCTTTATCCTTGTGTGCTCTAGTTTGGCTTCTATCCCAGTTTATTTTAGGTCTTTTTGAAATCCCCTTTTCCTTTGGTTTTGTGCTATTTTAACTTTTAAGGAATATGTTAAGATTTATTTATTCCCTTCCATTTTCAAAGCTTTTTATAGTTGTATATTCCATTTGCTTTCTCAATATATCCACCCATTCTCATGAAGTATTCCCATTGTTTGTGTGCATTCAATTCAAAACTCTTTTTAGGGTTGGAGGGCTGCATCTTTGTAGCAGTAGTATATTTCTTGATTTTATTGATAAGATGCAAAAAACGTACCAAAAAAATATGACTAATTCTTAATATTACTGTTTTACATGATATTCTTTTATTTTATTATACATATGCGTTTCCTCCAAGTCTAAAGATTTTAACCATTTAATTTTCAGTTTGTTGTCATCCATGTGTCTCAACCTTGTCCTGCTGAGTACATCCCGACTGTTTGACTTCTGTACACTTGGCTTCTCTCTGTACCTGCTATGTGAAACAATATATTATCAATATTTTGTTGCTAGATTGAATACCTTGTGTGTATTTTCTTTTTTCTAAATAGTTACTGTTTTGCCCTCTTTCTGCTGTAGCTTGTTCTTCAGTTGTTCTTTACTCCACACTTTGTGATTTGATTCATTGTGTTAATTTTCACGTTGTTTTTTGTTTCCTTTCAACTTTCTCATTTGACCCCCTGCCTCCTGCAATTGGTTGCTGCCTTGTGGTTTTTGGGGGACTTGCTATTACCTACCTACCTACCTTGCTATTGGTCCCATTGCCTACCTCATTGCCTGTGACTGTCTGCCCTCTCCTGGTTCACACACTGTCCCAAAATCCCTCCAAATCTACAACAATTACCCCCTACTATGATCATTTTGACCCCCATCACCACGCACTACAAGTCTGCGGGCGGCTAAAGTGGCAAAGGCAGCTGGGACAATAGCCAATAGCAGCAGCTCTCCAGTTAAAGAGCTGAGGGACCTGTCCGCCATGGATGCTTTCCGCTCCCGAAGTATCAGCGTTTCAGAGCACGCGGTCCGCAGGTTAGAGACAAAAAACTAAATACTGGTAAAAAAAAAAACAAAAAAAACAACTAAAAACAGCCGCAAATCAAGTACTCCTTACTTCCTCCACGGGAAGGGCCGATGATGGGATAGGCTCATTGTCATGCTGGGAAGTCTTTTGTTTTTTTTGTTTGTTTTTTTTGGTTTGCAAGTGGCTCTTTGAATTATGGTGCATGCTGGAGGAAGATTTGTGTGTCAAACCATTTTTTTTGGGCTGCTCCCCGTTTTTTATTTGACATGTTTTGCTTCGCTCTGCATGCATCTTTTTTGGAAGGCTTGATTCATGTTTATATTTGCTAAAATTTCGTTAAATGCATAATTTTTGGCTTATGGTATTAATAATTTGTCTAACATGCTATTTATGGAGCCATGAGGTTCAGAATCTTCTGCTCATGGTGGTGTGTCTGTTTTCAACAGGAACAAAAACGCTTGCTTGACATTTTCCTTTGCTCCATTGAAACTGCTATATGACCATGGCAATCTCATAGTGTGGGATGTAGAGACTATCAATGCTGATATCAAATTTAAATACACTTTAGCAAATTTTTAAAGCCATAGAAAGATAAATCCGCTTCATACTTTAGGGTTTTTGTCAATTGACTACTAATGCATTTTCCAACACTGCAGTTGTCATTCATGGTACAACTCGATTACTAATACTGTCCAGCAAGTGGCAGCAGTTGTCTATATAAATTGGAAAGATGCACCATTCAAAACAGCTGCAGTGTTGTTCTGTTAATTCAGCCGTAATACTAAATGGCTTTCACAAAGTGACTCAAATGTCGCTGCAAATGTTTTAGGCAATTTTGAGCACATGCTTTTATGCTAAAAACCTTCCAAAATATGCAATTTAATTTAGTTTATTGTCATCAATTTACAAAATTCAAAGTTGGCATCCTAAGTGCACTCATAAAAATACACTTTATCTTTAAAAGTAATCTTGGAGGCATTTTTATTTCTTCATAGTTAAACAGTTAAAAATCCTGGACCTTGAGGGTGGTCCAAGACAAGACAAATATACACAAAAGCATTACTATTTACAGCACTGCAACACCTGCCTAAAACATTTGAATTTTATGTTGCCCTTTAAATAACATGCTTTGAACATTTACAGAGTGAACTTATTTCCTAAAGGAAGCATTTATAGAAATTAAATTGACAGCTTAGACTCAAACACTCTAAAATGTTTAATGTCATGTTATTTTGAGTCCTCACTTTTTCTTCCTAAAAAGCTTCATGCTGGTGAGTATATCTGTTTGTACTGTTTATTATGTCACAAACTGGAACCTGGTCTAAGTGTTGATTCAGTGCTTAATACTGTAGTTATATAGAATTGTGAAGCCCTGTGCGATTAGAAAAAGAAAGAAATACAAATGAATAAAAACAAACCAGTGAATTTTCCACATTACTTTAAGGGTCAAGCCAGGACTGAAACATTAAAATGACAGATAACTATGCTCTCTGTTTTCAATAGGCTATATTTTATTAACAGTTGTTTCTTATAAATAATGAGTTTTTGCTTTGATTTTTTATTCATATATTTCTTTTTATAGTTTTTG